>JAJOZX010007628.1:0-10000 GCA_023014485.1 Bathynomus jamesi | reverse complement strand
GATTCAGAGTAAGATTAGGGACTAGTTTCTCCATTATTTTCCAAGTGTAAATAATGATGTATCTCTCTCTTCTCCTTTATAGTGAATATAGGTCTAGTTCTCGTAACCTTTCCCAGTAATTTAGTTCTTTGCACCCATTGATCTTGGCTGTGAAGCTTCTTTGGATCCCCTCCAGCTGTCTAATGTCTTCTTTTTTATATGGGGATGTTAGGACCGAGCAGTATTCCAATTTGGGTATTATCAGGGTTTTCAGTAGAGGAATCATTACATTCCTATCCCTTCGTTTAAAGGTTCTCAATATCTGACCCGTTATTCTCTTTGCTCTGTTTACTGCTATCTTATTTTGTGTTTCAAATTTCGCATCATCTGTCATTACAACCCCTAAATCTTTTGCTCTGGAATTTCTCTGAATTTCTTTTCCATTTGGGGTATAATATTCCTTGGACTTTTGGTCTTCTCTTTTTCCGTACCGTAATAGCTGAAATTTCTCGGTGTTAAACTTCATATTGTTGTATTCAGTCCACTTGTAAATTTTGTTTATGTCGGTTTGTAGAGATCCTATGTCTTCTGGGTTTCTTATTTTTCTACTGATCTTTGTGTCATCCGCAAAGGATGTTACTGTGCTGTCTCTGGTAACGTCCTCATCTATGTCAGTTAGCATGATTATGAAGAGTAGTGGAGCTAATACTCTTCCTTGTGGTATGCGAGCTGAGGACCTCTGATTCTGATGAAGATAGTCCTTGTACTGTACTGTAACGACTTGCCTCCGCTCACTAAGGAAATTATATATCCATTTCCCTACTTTTCCTGTTATTCCCATATATTTCAGTTTATGTATTATGATTCCGTGGTCACATTTGTCGAACGCTTTAGCAGTCTGTGTATAGTACATCATAGTTTTCATTACTTTCAAGTGAATCAATAATGTTGTTGTAGTGTTCCATTAGTTGTGATAGGCATGATCTGCCTGATCGAAACCCGTGTTGGTTATCATTGAATTTTTTCTGAATTTCCAAAAAGTCATAGATTTTCTGTCTGACTATTCTTTCAAATATTTTAGTGAGATGAGATGTAAGCGACACTGGCCTATAGGTTTTGGCCTCGGATCGATCTCCTCCTTATATATTGGGACTATGTTGGCGCTCTTCAGGATGCCCGGTATTTCTCCCGTGTCTAATGATCGTCTCCATATCCAGTATAGGGGCTCAGCGATTGCATTCTTGCAGTTTTTGATCAGTGTGGCATTCCATTTATCCGGTCCTGCCACTGAGTGTGTTTTTAGTTTCCCTATGGCTTGTGTAATATCATCCGTCGTAAAGTCGAAATCCGTTATACTTTCCCCTTGTGGTTCTTCTTCAAAGAACGCGTTTCTATCGCATATCAATTTGTCAGTTTTTGGGATACTGAAAGATGATTCATACTGAGCTTTTAATATTTCAGATATATATATATATATATATATATATATATATATATATATTAATATATATATATATATATATATATATATATATATATATATATAATATATGTATATATATATATATATAAAAATAATTTTATATATATATATATATATATATATATATATAAATAATTTTTTATATTATATATATATATATAAATAAATAATTTTTATATATTTATATAAAAAATATATATAAATAATTTTATATATATATATATATATATATATATATATATATATTATATATATAATATATATATATATAGGTAAGAAACTTGGTAAAAGATCTACATTCTCCAACCCCAAATATTTTTCTCTGTGGTGATTTTAATTTCCCATTCATGAAATATAAAAGGATAGGACAAAATATGTATACACCAGGACAAGGGGGCACACGAGAAGACCAGGAGCAGGTAAAAATGCTACTAGCTTTAGCTGATGAATTTATGTTAACGCAAGAAATAACAGAAAACACAAGAAAAAACAACTGCCTAGATTTGGTATTCACAAACAACAGTAATCTAATTGATAATGTGGAAATATCCCCAACTAGGATATCAGACCACAACATCATTGAAATAACAACTAATATAAAGGCAACAGGAAATGAAAGAACATGCACAACAGAAAGAAGCAAATTCGAAATTTTTAATTTTCTCTCCAAAGCTATAAACTGAGAAGATGTGACATCCAGCATGGAAGTAATAGATTGGAAAACCATTTTCGAGGCCAAGACAACGGAAGAGATGCTAATGACGTTAGAGGAGAAGACGTTAGAAATTGTGGAAAGCATGTCCCAAAGATACAACAAAGATGAAAGAGAAGCAGGTTCGAAAGACAAAAGAGGGCATTGTTCCGAAAGAGAAAAAGAGTGACTGCAAAATTAAGTAATTGTAAAGATAACATCAGAAAAATATTAAATGATAAACTGCAAAGTATCGATGTCGTCATACAGGAACCAATCGAGAAGCATACAGAAAAAGAAGAAGATGACGCTATAGAAGCGATAAATGCTAACTCAAAGTACTTCTATAATTTCGTAAAAAGAAAGTCGAAAAACTATGCGACTATCGGGCCTTTAAAAAATGAGAACAGTGATTTATCTCATCATCTAACAGAAGTAGCTGAAATATTAAAAGCTCAGTATGAATCATCTTTCAGTATCCCAAAAACTGACAAACTGATATGCGATAGAAACGCGTTCTTTGAAGAAGAACCACAAGGGGAAAGTATAACGGATTTCGACTTTCGACGGAGGATATTGCACAAGTCATAGGGAAACTAAAAACACACTCAGCGGCAGGACCGGATAAATGGAATGCACACTGATCAAAACTGCAAGAATGCAATCGCTGAGCCCCTATACTGGATATGGAGACGATCATTAAACACGGGAGAAATACCGGGCATCCTGAAGAGCGCGAACATCGTCCCAATATAAAGGAGGAGATCGATCCGAGGCCAAAAACTATAGGCCAGTGTCGCTTACATCTCATCTCACCAAAATATTTGAAAGAATTGTTAGACAGAAAATCTATGACTTTTTGGAAACTCAGAAAAAATTCAATGATAACCAACACGGGTTTCGGTCAGGCAGATCATGCCTGTCACAACTAATGGAACACTACAACATTATTGATTCACTTGAAAGTAATGAAAACTATGATGTACTATACACAGACTTTGCTAAAGCGTTCGACAAGTGTGACCATGGAATCATAATACATAAACTGAAATATATGGGAATAACAGGAAAAGTAGGGAAATGGATATATAATTTCTTTAGTGAGCGGAGGCAAGTCGTTACAGTACAAGGAGTATCTTCATCAGAATCAGAGGTCCTCAGCTCAGTGTCACAAGGAACAGTATTAGCTCCACTACTCTTCATAATCATGCTAACTGACATAGATGAGGACGTTACCAGAGACAGCACAGTAACATCCTTTGCAGATGACACAAAGATCAGTAGAAAAATACGAAAACCAGAAGACATAGGATCTCTACAAACCGACATAAACAAAATTTACAAGTGGACGGAAGACAACAATATGAAGTTTAACACCGAGAAATTTCAGCTATTACGGTAAGGAAAAAGAGAAGACCTAAAGTCCATGGAATATTATACCCCAAATGGACAGGAAGTCCAGAGAAATTCCAGAGCAAAAGATTTAGGGGTTGTAATGACAGATGATGCGAAATTTGAAACACAAATTTAATTATCCCAGAAGAGTTCCTTGTTCCATGCACGTTCTGTGTGTATCATAAAAAACTCAGGTAGCCATTCTGAGTTCATTCCCAAATAATTATATATATATATATATATATATGTTAAACACAGACCGTGCATGGAACAAGGAACTCTTCTGGGAAAATTAAATCCACTATAGTCCGAATAAATAATGGTAAATGACAAATACCATAGTTTTTTTCCTTTTTCATGATTTTAGCCCGACGTGGGCAACGGGTCTCTCGCAAAGAGATCCCATAAATATAGCTTCCCTCACCAGCTATCTGCAAAGCAGACAGGATCCAGCTTTGGGACGTGGATCTAGGGTTTAAAGCAAGCCTAGATCCCTACACTCAGAACCTCTATATAAGTAAAAGACTCGTTGCATTCACGTCGTGTTGAATAAATCAAAGAAAAAGGGGGTAACTATTGTATTTTAGCAAAAAAAACCAAAACTTAAACCTCAACCGGGACATTGAGCGTCCACTTTTCAAGGCACGAAACACGTCCGTTTAGTATACACAAACTCAGAATGGTTC
The DNA here is from genome assembly GCA_023014485.1 of Bathynomus jamesi. Classification (NCBI taxonomy): domain Eukaryota; kingdom Metazoa; phylum Arthropoda; class Malacostraca; order Isopoda; family Cirolanidae; genus Bathynomus; species Bathynomus jamesi. The sequence goes on along the minus strand of JAJOZX010007628.1, from coordinate 5,766 downwards.
CCTGAGAACATTATATGTTAAACACAGACCGTGCATGGAACAAGGAACTCTTCTGGGAAAATTAAATCCACTATAGTCCGAATAAATAATGGTAAATGACAAATACCATAGTTTTTTTCCTTTTTCATGATTTTAGCCCGACGTGGGCAACGGGTCTCTCGCAAAGAGATCCCATAAATATAGCTTCCCTCACCAGCTATCTGCAAAGCAGACAGGATCCAGCTTTGGGACGTGGATCTAGGGTTTAAAGCAAGCCTAGATCCCTACACTCAGAACCTCTATATAAGTAAAAGACTCGTTGCATTCACGTCGTGTTGAATAAATCAAAGAAAAAGGGGGTAACTATTGTATTTTTAGCCAAAAAAAACCAAAACTTAAACCTCAACCGGGACATTGAGCGTCCACTTTTCAAGGCACGAAACACGTCCGTTTAGTATACACAAACTCAGAATGGTTCCCTGAGAACATTATATGTTAAACACAGACCGTGCATGGAACAAGGAACTCTTCTGGGAAAATTAAATCCACTATAGTCCGAATAAATAATGGTAAATGACAAATACCATAGTTTTTTTCCTTTTTCATGATTTTAGCCCGACTATGGTATTTGTCATTTACCATTATTTATTCGGACTATAGTGGATTTAATTTTCCCAGAAAAGTTCCTTGTTCCATGCACGGTCTGTGTTTAACATATAATGTTCTCAGGGAACCATTCTGAGTTTGTGTATACTAAACGGACGTGTTTCGTGCCTTGAAAAGTGGACGCTCAATGTCCCGGTTGAGGTTTAAGTTTTGGGTTTTTGGCTAAAAATACAATAGTTACCCCCTTTTTCTTTGATTTATTCAACACGACGTGAATGCAACGAGTCTTTTACTTATATAGAGGTTCTGAGTGTAGGGATCTAGGCTTGCTTTAAACCCTAGATCCACGTCCCAAAGCTGGATCCTGTCTGCTTTGCAGATAGCTGGTGAGGGAAGCTATATTTATGGGATCTCTTTGCGAGAGACCCGTTGCCCACGTCGGGCTAAAATCATGAAAAAGGAAAAAAACTATGGTATTTGTCATTTACCATTATTTATTCGGACTATAGTGGATTTAATTTTCCCAGAAGAGTTCCTTGTTCCATGCACGGTCTGTGTTTAACATATAATGTTCTCAGGGAACCATTCTGAGTTTGTGTATATATATATATATATATATATATATATATATATACTGTATAATATATATATATATATAATATATATATAATTTTATATACAGGGTGTCCCGTAAGTCTGGACCCATAGGGAAAAATAATAAATTACAAAATAGTCCAAAAATTTATTACATAATCTGTTCAAAGTGTCCGCCGTTGTGTCGCACACATAGTTGAAGACGCAATCTCCACTGCGACAGCACTTTCTGAATCACAGGGGTCGCAGAAATGCCAGTGATGAAGTTTCAAGATGCGGTGGATGCTGCTCTTCGAGATCCCAGTTTCGCTGGACATGCATCGAAGTGACTTCTTGGGACTGACAGCGAAGCTAGCCAACACATTGGTACTGGTTTCGTCTTCCGTAACAGTCCTTGAAGGTCCTCTGCGAGGCTTGTCTGCTACGGATCCAGTTTCCTTAAATTTGGCTATCAACTTGCCAACACATCTGTGTGTGATTGGTGCGCGGTCTGGATGCATATTGTTGAATTCTTCGGCCACTTCCCGGTGACTGCGGGTCCCGACCAGCAGAATAACTTGAACTCTCTCCTCTCTAGTCAGTGACATGGTTTACCTGCAACATAATAAAAAAATATATTATAAATCACTATGGGTCCAGACTTACGGGACACCTGTATATATATATATATATATATATATAAATAATTATTTATATATATATAAAAATAATTTTTATATATAATATATATATATATATATATAATATATATATATCTATATATATATATAATTAATATATATACCTTACCTTACCTTACAACCTTACAAAGGTTCCACGTGATGATTTCTCATTTCGCGAAGGTCAAGCGTGTCGCCCCTCCTCTCGAGTTGGCCTGGTGAAGTAGTGAGTTGGATTCTTGCGCTCTCCACCTCACATAGCCAGGTACGCCCGGCTCATCGGGGATTGTTCTGAGCCAGGCGTCAAGTCTTCTTTTGAAGATTTCCACTGCAACTCCCTTCGTGTTTTCTTAGGTCTTTGGGCAGCTGATTAAATAGTTTTGGTCCTCTCACTACAAAACTATTTTCTTTCAGGGTTAAGGATGTTCCCTGTCTCGCCTTCAATTTGGGAATACGACACAGTCTACCGTTTCTACCTTCCACCGTTGTTTGGGGAGTTATGGGATTCAGAGTAAGATTAGGGACTAGTTTCTCCATTATTTTCCAAGTGTAAATAATGGTGTATCTCTCTCTTCTCCTTTCCAGTGAATATAGGTTTAGTTCTCGTAACCTTTCCCAGTAATTTAGTTCTTTGCACCCATTGATCTTGGCTGTGAAACTTCTTTGAATCCCCTCCAGCTGTCTAATGTCTTCTTTTTTATATGGGGATGTTAGGACCGAGCAGTATTCCAGTTTGGGTATTATCAGGGTTTTCAGTAGGGGGATCATTACATTCCTATCCCTCGTTTAAAAGTTCTCAATATCAGACCCGTTATTCTCTTTGCTCTGTTTACTGCTATCTTATTTTGTGTTTCAAATTTCGCATCATCTGTCATTACAACCCCTAAATCTTTTGCTCTGAATTTCTCTGGACTTCCTGTCCATTTGGGGTATAATATTCCATGGACTTTAGGTCTCTCTTTTTCCGTACCGTAATAGCTGAAATTTCTCGGTGTTAAACTTCATATTGTTGTCTTCCGTCCACTTGTAAATTTTGTTTATGTCGGTTTGTAGAGATCCTATGTCTTCTGGTTTTCGTATTTTTCTACTGATCTTTGTGTCATCTGCAAAGGATGTTACTGTGCTGTCTCTGGTAACGTCCTCATCTATGTCAGTTAGCATGATTATGAAGAGTAGTGGAGCTAATACCGTTCCTTGTGGTACTGAGCTGAGGACCTCTGATTCTGATGAAGATACTCCTTGTACTGTAACGACTTGCCTCCGCTCACTAAGGAAATTATATATCCATTTCCCTACTTTCCTGTTATTCCCATATATTTCAGTTTATGTATTATGATTCCATGGTCACACTTGTCGAACGCTTTAGCAAAGTCTGTGTATAGTACATCATAGTTTTCATTACTTTCAAGTGAATCAATAATGTTGTTGTAGTGTTGCATTAGTTGTGACAGGCATGATCTGCCTGACCGAAACCCGTGTTGGTTATCATTGAATTTTTTCTGAGTTTCCAAAAAGTCATAGATTTTTCTGTCTAACAATTCTTTCAATATTTTGGTGAGATGAGATGTAAGCGACACTGGCCTATAGTTTTTGGCCTCGGATCGATCTCCTCCTTTTATATTGGGACGATGTTCGCGCTCTTCAGGATGCCCGGTATTTCTCCCGTGTTTAATGATCGTCTCCATATCCAGTATAGGGGCTCAGCGATTGCATTCTTGCAGTTTTTGATCAGTGTGGCATTCCATTTATCCGGTCCTGCCGCTGAGTGTGTTTTTAGTTTCCCTATGACTTGTGCAATATCCTCCGTCGTAAAGTCGAAATCCGTTATACTTTCCCTTGTGGTTCTTCTTCAAAGAACGCGTTTCTATCGCATATCAGTTTGTCAGTTTTTTGGGATTATAATTATATATTATATATATATATATATTATATATATATATATATATAATATATAATATAATATATATATATATATATATATATATATATATATATATATATATATATATATATATATAATTATATATATGTATATATAATTATTTATATATATATATATATATATATATATATATATATATAATATATAATATTTATATATATTATATATATATATATATATATATATATATATATATAATATATATATATATATATATATATATATGAAAATTATTTCACGAAAAATAACACGTGAAAAATATTTATGATGAATAAAACCACAAGGAAGTAAACACAGAATGGTGCTCAAGCGCTTTCGTCTAATGACATCCTAAGGAACACTGAAGTATATAAGAGCTACAGCCTACTATATATGTTACAGAAAAAAAAAAATATATATATATACAATAAACGGAGATAAAAATAAAAATTAAACATTAAAGGATTGTGGGAGGAGCATACAAATTTGTAAGAAAAACTACCGATTTTTAGCACAAGATCAAATGAATTGTTTCCAACCAATATTATAGAAAATTTAAAAAAAATATACAAATTTATACTGGAAATCTGCCCAGGTTTTAGCACTCTGCCCTTCTTGTTTAAGTTCGATATATATAAAAATAAATTGAAAAATAAAAGAAAGTTATTAGAGTAGCATACAAGTTTACCAAAGATTTAGCGTTCTACCCTTCTTATCTAATTCTGTTCTGAAGAATTCAAAACAACAGGATCGAGTTGAAAAAGACCCTTGCTTATGTTGAAGTTATTTGAAGTTGGATAATGGCAGACTCAAGAATATTTCTATTAACAATGTTGCTAGAGTGAAATAAAACTGAATCATTATTCCATCAATACAGTGGGATAACTCTGACAATGGACAAACAAGGGCACTGGACGACTGTCCTGTTCTACGGAATATTGATGCTGTTTTATACGTGCGTGCAAATCCTTTCCCGTCTGACCTATGTAAAAGGAATCACGTTGTTTACAACCAATTTTATAGATAATACCTGAATTATTGGTAGGGCTATTTTTTACTATGATATTTTTCACAATATTGTTATATGAAAATACTACATTAATATCCAAAAGTTTAAGTCCATTAGCAATGCCTAAAAAGCCCGGGAAAAATGGAAGTACTAAAATATTCTTTGACAAAGTCCGAGTGTTATTATTCACACGATAGAAAGTTCGATTTGCCTTGTTGAGACAAGATTCCATAAACACAGATGGATAACACAGATCACTTCCAATACCGTTGATTTTTTCCAATTCGGCATCGATGTATTTCGGATTGGCGATCTTAATGGCGCGGAGAAACATTGAAGAAAAAATGGCCTTCTTAGTTGGGGTGTCATGTCCCGAGTGTACGTAGGACAAATTGTTTGTTTTTTTCCGATAGATACTAAACTTAAAACCTGGGCCTTCCCTATGTACACGCACATCCAAAAACGGGATTGAGTTGTCTTGTTCCACTTCTAAAGTAAACTTAATTGAGGGGAATTGATCATTTAAGTGAAGAAGGAAGTTATCCAGGTCACGATTCATGGGCCAGATACACAAAATATCGTCGACGTACCGCAACCAAGGGATGTCAACCCCCAGGATTCTCGGAATGTAAGTAATTTCGAAAAACTCCATACAAATATTGGAGAGGAGGGGCGAAAGGGGTTGCCCATGGCCATCCAAAACTTGTTGTAATACTCGTTATTGAAAGTGAATTCACAGTCTTTTGATGCAAAGCTTAATAAGTTCCAAACAATGTGTGAAGGTAGTGGCAGGTCATACTTATGTAATTCTCGGAAGAGAAAGTCAAGCATATCGTCAATCGGCACTTTTGTAAACAATGAACAACATCAAACTGATCACTCTATCGTTGGTTTCAGTACGTGCATTATTCAATTTTTCAGTAAGATCCATGGAATTTTTTACATGTGAATCAGAGATAGTTCGAGAATGGGGTACAAGACTTTGACAAGCCATTTGG
>JAJOZX010007627.1:55000-214709 GCA_023014485.1 Bathynomus jamesi | reverse complement strand
TAATGATGCCCAGTTAGGTTAATTGAATGCCCAGTTAGGTTAATTGAATGCCCAGTTAGGTTAATTGAATGCCCAGTTAGGTTAATTGAATGCCCAGTTAGGTTAATTGAATGCCCAGTTAGGTTAATTGAATGCCCAGTTAGGTTAATTGAATGCCCAGTTAGGTTAATTGAATGCCCAGTTAGGTTAATTGAATGCCCAGTTAGGTTAATTGAGTGCCCAGTTAGGTTAATTGAGTGCCCAGTTAGGTCAACAGAATGCCACTTAGGTCAAACTGTACAGTGTACACCCTTGATGATTGGTTAGGTTAAGTTGTGATATTTTCATTAGTTTAAATGAAAATGATGAGAGCAACCTTTTCTGGTTAATTTGAGGTGTTTTGTACGAAAACTGCCATCTGTTCCTGTGCAAATGCGCAGTTTTGAGATGACAATATTTCAAAAACTATGCATTTGCACAGGAAACGGATGGCAGATTTGTGCAAAACACCTTCTGTGGGAGCTTGAAACACTGGCATCATCAGAGTTATCTGATGACTGAATCAAGGAGTCACTTCTGGATGTCCTTTCATGTTCTAGAAACTGATGAGAGGTTCAGATGGTTTGACCTCCTCCTTGGGGCCTCCCTGAGTCCATACTTCAGGCAGTTTTGCTTTCTCTCAATCTGGTCTACCTTTTGTGCCAATACATGTCTTAAGATAAAGCTCATCATTTTCATTAGCCAAGCGATCAGTCTCCTCCTCCAATTCATTAAATTGGCTTTCCATTCTTGAAATAATTTTTCCATAGCTACAATTGTTCTGTAAGTAGGGCCTTTAACTGAAGAATCTGCTTTTGTAAATCTTGACTTTCTGCCATTGTCATTGATTAACTTTAAGGCTCTACCAGCAAAAGTGGTTTCCCAGGTCTGGGCACCAAAAATAATGTGGGGAAAAACTGGAGAACCCACCTGGATTTGACTCTGGAAAACAGTTCTTTCCTATGGTAGGAATCCAATTCTACTGGCCAGCCACAAAGTACATGCAAAATGAATAAACTGGAAGGCAGGAGATGAAGCTGGACTCAAAGATCTTTTCCCAAGCAGTACACTGGACATCAAGTGAGCAAGGACCATTCACAAAAATGTCAAGCAGGAAGAGCAAGGACCACTACAGTGCATTCAAGCAATGGGAAACAAACAGTATATGCTGGAATGTTAAGGAGTGGTTGCAAGAAAAAAGTGTTCAGACAGAAAAGGAAGAGAAAGGACTTCAGGATAAACAGGAATAAGCACAGTACAGGCAAGACCTATGCTACTGAAAATTAATTCAAGAAGTTTCCCTTGACTTGAAAATATCACCAAATTTAGTAAACCTTATTCCAGTGTATGAATTTTTATCGAGTCTTATTCCTGTGATGATCAAATGGAACTGATCTCCCCATCATGTAACATGACTGATTTATTAATGATTTTATAGAAAGCAAACTAGAAATTTAGGTTTTTCAGTTTTATTTATAACTTGATTTAATAGAACAACTTGAAACCTCCCATTTCTAGACTTGAACAAAAAAACTTATCATTAATTATATACAATTTTCTTCTGGAGGTTTTAGACAAGAAAAACTTTACTCTTAAATTAAGTGATGATGGGGTTAATAAGGTTAGTTATGATAATGAGCATATAAAGATGATTATGTACAAAACCCTAGAATTCTAAATAACTTTCTTAACCTTTGGAGGGTCTTAACTTTCTAGATTTCAACTGTATTATATTCACTAGAATTCTTCTCACTTGTTTATTTCCCATCTATCTGGACCAGACCATGTGAAAAGGCACTTAATGAATTCACATGCAATAGCTTACTTAAAGGCTTATAAGCCAAAGCACACTGGCAATGCTTCAAGAAATTTGGACTTGTGTACAACACTGGATTGTCTGCCAAGAAGGAGCACTTAAGTTCTGGATCCTTAGTGCTAAACTTCAAAACATACCTTCTGGCTTCAGTAATGGACTATAATCTTGCCTTTTCTTGAGTTCAACAGGGACTATCAGGGCTAAATACTGGACTAGGTTTTAACACTAGCCAGAGCTGTTTCTAGCAAGATGCCCTATTACAATGATTTAATTTTGCGTATAGTGTGTCAGGGAAGGAGTTGGCAAGCATAGGCAGAAAAAGATTAAGGAATTATAGTCACTGGTGATTTAAAAGTGGCAAAACAAAGTACAGCAGTGGTCAATAAAGCAAATAAAGTGCTAGGTTTTATAGCTCAGAATTTTGAGTATAAATCACGTGATATTATTGTTCCTCTTTATAAATCATTGGTTAGACCCCATTTGGAGTACTGCTGCAGTGGCTCCATAGGCCATAGTCCCCAAGTATCAGTATCGTTGAACCACCCAGCACCTTTTCACATTTCTGGGTTCGTGATAGTCAAGAGATAGTTTCCTCAGGTATCCAGGAATGTGTCTCTTGTCAGTGGCTTATTTCCAGGAGATTATTCAGGTCTGACTCACTCGTTAACTGCAAAGGACTTCCTGAACTCTATTCCCAAACTCCCTCCCCCTTCTTTCCAGGAAACTATTCAGGTCCAGCTCGCATGTTAACTGTAAAAGACTACCCCAAGTTTGGGTGACTAAATCTAACTCTCCAATGAGTGAGAGAACCAACCATTCAGAATCCAAGAAAGGGCTGGAATTCAAAGGTAAACCTAATAGAAGTAAACTACTGTTTTTTTCTCTTTATTATATCTGAAACAAACAATTATTCAGTATAAAAGTGTAAACATGCCTAACAAAAAAGACTGACAATGAATCACAATTAACAAAACCTCTGGAAAACAAATAACACTTAGTGAGATTCAGCAGAAAGGATAGAAAGCAAGTGGGAGACAAGCACCAGAAATGACTTGCACAGAATGTGAACCCTTGTCCCAGCCTAACTTGACCCCCCTTATGACCCAATTTTTTTTCTTTTACACTTATACACTGGCTTGTTAGTAGGGTTAGGGTCACAGGCCTGATTCCCAGGCAGATCCCAGTGCGTAGTTCCCACTGGATTCAATCCACAATCCAAGCCTGATGAATCTGCACCATGCGAGTTGAGTCGCAACTGGTTGCCTAGACAACACAAGATTATTAGTTACAAGCACCAGGCACCATTAATCACAATAATAACATAACAGACAATTAATCAACAAACATTAACTGGAATCATGCCTTCATAATTGATCACTGGAAAACATAATTTACTTGTGAAATCAATCACATAAATAATATAATTAATAACCAACATAAAAAATAATAACTACAAACATTGACAATTATGGCAAACCTATCTCTCATGAGTTAATCAACCTATAATCAGTGCCAAACACGCATGGGCAAAACCCTAACTCTGGAATAATGTGACTGGTGTCCTATAATAATAATAGGTTCTCTAGCTAGTTACATGACTGGATCACAGATGACTGGATTTGGCTAAAGGAAACTCCAGGGCTCCAGCATGCACTGCAAACCAGGCAATAAGTAAAGGTCTGATGTCTGATTCTACCCTGGCTGGATTATTATACCTATCTATACTCAGTCACAGTTTCAAAAAAAAACTATATTATATGTCTAGTATTAATAATAATAATTAATACTAATAATGATAGTGAAATACAAAAGGACCCATCTGTATTAATCTCAGCCTGTCTATCTGGCAATCTACTCTGGTTTCATAACCTTTTAATAGGCTTCCAAGATCAAACGCAGTTTGGCACAGTTACAGTATTTTTACAGTTACAGGCTTACTAACTAGACTCCTGTGGGGAGAGAAAAACTTGAGAAGAACCAGATAGGACTTGAAAATTAGGGTGTGGGTTTTTGTGAAAAACTTCACAACCCCCCAGGAGGATTTGAAAATCAGGGGGGGTTGTGAGAAACTTCACAACTCCGACAGTACATGATCCAATTTTGGAATCCGCATATGCAAAAAAAAATATAGACAAAATTGAAAGAGTTCAAAGACAAGCAACTAAGATGATTTCATCACTTAGGTCAAAGTCATATGAGGATAGACTTAAGGAGTTAAAATTGACTATCCTCGAGGCTAAGGGGTGATCTAATCCAGGTTTTTAAAATTATGAATGGGTTCAGTAACGTAACTAGAGATAGCTTTTTTGAAATATCACAATATAGTAGAACTAGAAATAACAGGTGTAAGCTGACAAATAGAAGGTTTGAGACAGCAGTTGGCAAAAACTTTTTTATGCATAGAATAGTAAACAGCTGGAGTAGTTTGCCAGTAGAAGTAATTAGTAGCACATCTATAAACATGTTTAAAAATCGATTAGATGCATATGTTGATAGATTGGGTATAGTTTAAGGTAGTAAAATTAAGGCTTTGTGGTTCGGAACCCACATAAAATTGTAGGTCCCCTCCACCACCAAGGAGGACAGGTGCAAGACACAATTACAAACAGTTAAGTAGACCAGCCATGAGTGGATCCTAGGGTCTTTGTTGGTCTGAAACATTATAACACTTAAATTGATAGATGATATTACTCACTCCATTATCAGAAAACTTTTCTTAAGAAGAGAATTACTAAGACATTTTCTTGATTTGTAGTAGCTTCTGATTTTGATATCTTTAGTTTTAATTTTTCATATGCTTTTTTATCAGGGCTGGCTTAAGGGGCAAGCCAATGTGCCACTTGCTCAGGGAGCTGAAGTCTAAGTGGTGCCAAAAATCGAAAGAGCAACAGAAAAAAAAAAAGACTATCGCTATCAATCAACAAGAAATAAGTGAACAGTTTAAAAAAAGAATTCTATGCCAAATTTTGCTGATGAATGTTTTCCTACCAGCAAAAATATGTTTAGCTCATGTTTTAGCTCTGTTCTTTTGTTGACATGTAGAATCTTGTATTAGTTGTAGCTATAGGAGGATATCAACATAGGAAGTAATGTTGACACCTTTGTTCTAGAAGGTGTTTGAATATATATGAAGAATTAAAATACAGGACGCCCTCGCTATACGTTGGCTCGGTATACGATATTTTAATAGAATGATCTACACTTTTAATACCTTTTTCTGCCTATACGATCGTTCGAGCGGAATGAGTGAATTTTTCTGGGCGGCAGTACTGGCTGTGCGCAAGTCCAGTCATTTATCTTTTCCAAAATGGCTGATCAATGTTTACATTCATCAGTGCTGCCTGTGGCCAACTCACGCACCATCTCCTGCGCTTGCTCTTGCTCGCTCTGTGTCTCACATGGCAGCCTTCTTGATTGTATACCTGTACTTCCCAGTATTCATCCCAGTGCTTTTATGTTCATCAACGATTACTTGTGGTTACGTGTGCCCTACCATGCGATCGTAACTGTTCTGTGCGTTGTGTGGAGTGATTGTTTTAGTGTTGAAAGCGTGGTGAAGTGAATACAACTGTACTGTAGTGATGTCTTCCAAGCATGGTGCTGAGTCCAGTGGTGTTAGCAGTGCTGGTGGTAGTAATCCAAAGCGTGTGAGGAAGAGCTTATCCTTGGAAGTGAAATTAGACATTATTTGTTTATTTTCTTTATAAAAATGTTTTTGTTTATATTTCTTTTAATACAGTATGCGAGTGTATTTTTCATTATAAAAATGCTTTTTGGGTGGTGATACAGGGTAATTATAATTATGTACTAGGGTTGGACAAGTCCTAGAATGTATCTCCATTGAACCCATGTTGTAATGGGCTCGCTGTATGATCGGTTTTCCAGGAACGTATCCCGATCGTATAGTGAGGGAGTCCTGTATTTGCAAAACCATTTTGAAGGCAGTCATTCGCCAATGAAAATCTTGCAATTCATGTGCTCAAGAAATTTAATGGCATCATTGCCAAATCTTTTTGTGGCACTGAGAATTCTTGTAACATTGCCAGTATTAGTGACCAGCGCAGAATGGAGCTTTCAAAGATGAAATTAATCAAAACATCTCCATTCCATGATTAAACAAGATTGGTTGGATGGGTTGGCAACCTTATGAATTGAACATGCCAGTGCCAAGGATTTAGATCTGGATGAAATAATCCAAAGATTTGCAGCTGCTAAGGCCCGAAAAGTTAATCTTTGAAGCCAAAATTTTAACATGTCTGTTAGTAATGCTACTTGGTTAATGGTTACTGAATTCAAATTAATAAAATATATTTTTATTTTAAGATTTTAATAAAATGTACTGAATGAAGTAAACAAAAAATTTATATAGAAAAATTTGTTATTTTTTAACTAAAAAACCTTTATATAAAAAATGGGATGGGGGTGGGTGCCAAAGCAAAATTGGCTCAGGGCACCACAACCCTTTGAGCTGACCCTGTTTTTTATTATGCATTTACGTTTTGATTCTTCACATTTCATTCCATCTAAAGTTTCTATCAGAGGTGCAAATAGTCATGTATCATTGTCAGACATGGGTCAATTACTGGGTTTCTATTACTTTTACTTTTGATTCCTATTACTATTACTTGGTTATCTATTACTATTACTTTTGTATGTCGGGTACTTCACTCATTTGAAAAGGATCTTTTCTATTTAAATGCAATTAGAAGCAGTGTTAACAAACAAACACACTTTATTTCAGACTCAATAGGTACATAGAAGATTAAGAGATAGTTGTCTGGAGCACTGACTAAGTAGGCCAGTGAATCACTGTGTATAATGAACATAAAAATACAATGAATGATCCGATCATGAGGTGGTGTGCCAACTATCACTAACATAAGTAAAGCTATCACCAAGAAGACTACACATGGATGAAAGGGTCAAGTTATTATCTTCACAGAAGGCTTTTAAGTGGTTGCTAAACAAAGAATTATCATTAAGCACATTAGCATTAAAGTCACCAATACTACACATGTCGTATCCAACTCATCAATAATACTACTGACCTGCTCCAATTTAATGAGATAGTCATCTTCATTATCAACAGAATTACAAATTTTTTATTGTACACAAATTTCTATTCCAGTTAGCCAATTCAAACCCCAACCTTCATAGAAGGGCTACTCCACCAGGTGGGTGGCCTCCAAGGAGACCATCTTGTTTATCTCTGGTGGCCTCCCCTATCCCATGAAAGTTACTGGATGGGCTATTCAGGTCTTTTAAGTCCTGTTTCCATAACCATGTTTCCTGCAGACAAAGAATATCAGCATCCTCTAATAGCTTATCAATTATGATCTGCTTGTGTTTGCTGTTATTGCCTAAACTTAGGCCTCTACAGTTATAAGAGATTACCTTGAATGTTGCAATTAGAAAGATGCAGGAGTTCTGCCAGCTATCTCTAAATGTTGAATTCCACTTATACCAGGCACAGCAGTTACAGCATTAGACCCAGCTGGATTTTCCTCCACAGTATGGCACATGATGTCTCCATAATTACCCTCTCCAGCACTTGCGAGAGGGGCTGCAGGTGTTTTTTTTCCCTTCTACTCATAGAACTGCCATACATATACCCATTCTGGCATTTCCTGAGCTCTCTGATATTGCTTCTACTTTTGCATATTGCTAATAATTTTACTTTTGGAAAGTTTTGAATTTTATATACTTGCGTTTATATTCACATTGTCATAGTTAAGTAATTGAATATTAGTGGTTTTCAGCGATTTAGAAGTTTTCATAGCATGCTGGCTTAATTTAACTTAAACGTGTGATGGTTATAAACTAATTTTAACTGCATGATGCCATTGCAGAAAGCGTTGTGTGTTAGGTGTGGGGTAAACCGGTGGTATTTGGATTTTAAAGATTATAACGGTGGTCCTATGGCGATTACCGAGATCAGTTTGTTTCTTTTGTGAGTTAAAGGGGGAAATAGTTGACATATAATGCAGTGTACATGAGGTAACGGAAAGACTTGCAACGCTTGATGAGGGCAGGGGTAGGGCTACGGTTGACAAAAGCTGAACCAATACTAACGTTGAAGATGTTAGTAATTTGAAGGGTGAGGTGCGTAACCTAGTTTCTAGTTTAGGTAGCTTATTGGGAAGGTTGGATAGAGTTGAGGAAGGGGTTAAAGTTGGCCCAAGATTAGTAGATGGGGAGGGATTTAGAGAAGTTAAGGGTGGAGCTAGGCTGCTTATGTTAAGTGATAGGAATCCCCCTGCTCTCAAGGTTTTGAACCCTTTCACCCATTTGGAAAGGGACGTGAATGAGGGGGAAACTATTTTAATTGGGGACTCTTTAGTGTGCCATATGGACAAAGAGTTCATTGAATGGCATCCAACCAAGAGGAGGAGGGTCTGTCTCAGGGGCCAGGGTTGACAGAGTTAGAGACGAAGTGGATAGGATTGACGTTGTCTCCCGTCACTCAATGTTGGTGACAATGGTAGGAGGCATTGACTCGTATAGGGGTCATTCTCTGTCAGATCAACAAAAAAAATTGAAATTAACACCCTCATCTCTCATATTTTGCTGAAATTTGGTTTATAGGGAGTTTGTGAGCCCTGAATCCATTTCTGAAATTATAAGGTCAATCCGACCAACGGTTCAAGAGATATGACCTCGGGCAATTTGAGGTCACTCGCGAGGTTACTAACATTTGGCGAGCCATAGCTTGGGTAATAATTGTCATAATTATATAAAGTATATATATTTAGAATCAGAAAACGACAAGGAATCCAAATATGCAAGCTTTAGAACTCTAGGTTGAAAAATAAAAAAGTTACACTGTAACCAAAATTTGAGGTCACGATTTGACCTCTGGGGTATCAAATGAGAATTTTTTTTTTAAATGTAAAAAATGAAGGCATAGGCATTGGCTATTAGAATCAGCAAAAAAAAAGTTTGTTTATGTTAGTATTTTTCATGTAACTAACATATAAGTGAACACCATATTCATAAGTTGTGCGTCAATTCTACCTATTTTTTCACACTTAAGCTCATAATTTGACCTATAGAAATTAAAATTACATTTTTTATAGATATAAAAAACAAAGTCAGAGTTCTTGACTAATAGAAATAATCATAAAAAGTTTGTTTATGTTGGTACTTTTCATGTAACTAACTTATAAGTGAACACCATATTTATAAATTGCTTGTCATTTCAAGGAATTTTTATATCTTAGCTATCAATTTGACCTCAAGCTCCAAGAATTTAATAAAAATTGTATTTCACTGCTAATCTACACTGGCAATAATAGTTATAATAGTGAAAGGGGAAGACTAAGCTCACATGTAGCCTAAACAAACCTGTTGAAACATGTTGCTACTTGTCTAAGTGCAGAATCAACACAGATAGTTGCAAAATTCCTTGTCTACAGGTTAGTACAGTTCCAGCCAGCACTGTGGGTGGCTGGTGGGTATGGTGTTTTAATGAGCCTCAGAGACTATCAAGGCCTAAAATATTAAGTGTGTATAGCTATATATTTTCTAAAAAATATATATTACCTAATTGTAAATCCTATATCTTTACAGATCAAAATACAATGGTTCGGCACTTGAAATACTGCCAGGACCCTATTCAAAAACACAAGAAACGCATAACAATCAATCTTAGAAAAGTGACTGATGTACTTGTTGAAAAATGTGCTGGAAGAGTGAAAAAAGACTCATTGTTGTGTGTGAACTGCTGGACACTGATAATGAAAAACCCCACTATACTTAGTACCACTGAAAACAACGAGTCTGAGCAGGATTCAAATGAATCATCTACTATCAGTGGCTTGAGTAACATCTCTTCAATTCAAGATCTGGACAATGACAGTGATTGCTTGATAAAGGAAAATCCTTCAACTTCAGTTGAACCAGTTCTAGCATTTCTGGACCAAACACCAGTTAAAAAAAGTAAGTAATAAATTAATATAATAACTTATACTTTACTACAAGGTCTGTTTGATCTACTATATAGCCAATTATATAGCATTTAAGGTACTATAATTAATATTTAATTACTAATATTCAGGTGTGTGAAACCTTTTTTTCTGTTCTTTTCAGAAGGGCTGTCATTAAGCCAGAAAAAGCGCAAGGCTCGTGGTAAGCTATCATCTGCTCAGAAACACCTGAAGGAGAGGCTAGAACTCAGTTATGGTGTTCAAATTACCGAGGAGGTAAGTGATACTTCAAAACCTGAAACTAAATCTGAAAAACATCTAGACAAATTAATGAATGAATTGAAACAGTCATTCCTGGAGAGCAAATGTCACCATCACAAACTACAAATATTGACACACTCACCATACACAATTGAAAAAACAGCTAGTTTCTTTCAAACTACAACATACATGGTGAAAAGAAGCCATTCACTTAAATCAGAACATGGAATCCTTCCGAAGATTCCACTAATGAGCAAAGGAAAAGTGATATCTGAAGAACACAAAGATATAGTTAGAAGATTCTATGAGTCAGAAGAGGTTAGTCGTATGTGTCCTGGCCAAAAGGATTGCGTGAAAGTTATCAGTGCTGAAGGTGCAATGAAGGTGCAAAAATGATTGGTCCTCGGGAATTTAAGAGAGATGTTTGAACTATATAAAAATGATGAAAAGAATCCCAAAATAGGATTTTCCACATTTGCAAAATTACGGCCATCATATTGTGTGCTTGCTGGTAGTGGTGGGACTCATTCTGTCTGTGTCTGCACATACCATCAAAATCCAAAATTGCAGCTGGCTGCATTGGGAGAAAGAGGTCTTTCATACAAGGATCTTATGGATTACAGTGTCTGCAGTACAGAAAGAGAGACTTGCATGATGCAACTTTGCAATGATTGCCCAAGAGAAGAGGGTGTCCTGGATTTTCTTGAGTTACTTGACAGTGTGAAATCAGCTCCAAATGAAATATCTTACAAGCAATGGGTGACTGTTGACCGTTCTACAATGGTTGATAAGGTGGAGCCACTTCATGAATACTTATCATCCCTAAGCATGAAAATATCCTGCATGGTTCGTCATCACTTTGTTGCTCAGCAACAATCACAGTACTTCAAGCAGTTGAAAGAAACACTACCACCTCAGAGCGAGGTAGTTACAGTAGGTGATTTCTCTGAGAATTATTCTTTCATTGTCCAGGATGCTGCCCAAGGGTTTCACTGGGACAATTCACAGTGTACAGTTTACCCTTTTGTCATCTATTATAGATCATCTGCAGACCAGGAACTTAGCCATTTTAGTGTCTGTTTCTTATCTGCATCACTAAAACACAACACTATAATGGTTTACTCATTCATATTGAAGCTTATGACATATGTTAAATTCAGATGCCCACAATTGAAGAAGGTGCACTATTTCTCAGATGGATGTGCTGGCCAATATAAGAACAGATACAACTTCACAAATCTCTGTTACCATGAAGAGGATTTTGGTCTGTCTTGTGAATGGCACTTCTTTGCTACATCCCATGGCAAAAATGCATGTGATGGGATTGGAGGAACAGTGAAAAGAGCTACTGCTCGTGCCAGTTTGCAGAGAACTACAGAGAGGCAAATTCTTACACCAGAACACATGTTTCAGTTTTGTGAAGAAAACTTGAGCAAGAAGATAAATTTTTTCTTTGTAACTACAGCTGATTTGAAAGATGCAGAAGAACGGTTGGAACATCGATTCAAGGATAGTAGGGCTATTCCTGGAACTCAGAAATATCATAGATTTGTTCCCCTAAACAAGGAAGAACTGATGGTGTATCCCATTTCAAGTGGCATTGGAGAAAAGAAAAGAATAACGAAAAGTCATTTTACTAATGAACCTGCAATGCTTGGTAACCTAAAATGTGTCAAACCAGGAGAGTATGTTGGCTGCATTTATGACATGCAAGTTTGGTATGGAATTGTGGAGGAATATTGTGAAGAGTTTGATGATTTCACTGTGAACTTTCTACATCCCTCTGGGTCATCAGGATCAAGTGCATATTATTATCCATCAAAAGGATTCATGTGCAGTGCCAGGACATCATATATTAACTGTAATGAGTTGTCCTACCCTAAGAGGAGGCAGCAGAATTCAATACATTTTTCCACAAAAAGAAATTGATGAGAGCATCGAGCATGCAAAAATTGTATTAGGCTAGCACATGAATCCTCTAAGTAGGTCTTCCCCTTTCACTATTATAACTATTATTGCCAGTGTAGATTAGCAGTGAATACAATTTACATTTTTTGCCTTTGTTTTTATATCTATAAAAAAATGTAATTTTAATTTCTATAGGTCAAATTATGAGCTTAAGTGTGAAAAAATAGGTAGAATTGACGCACAACTTATGAATATGGTGTTCACTTATATGTTAGTTACATGAAAAATACTAACATAAACAAACTTTTTTTTGCTGATTCTAATAGCCAATGCCTATGCCTTCATTTTTTACATTTAAAAAAAAAATTCTCATTTGATACCCCAGAGGTCAAATCGTGACCTCAAATTTTGGTTACAGTGTAACTTTTTTATTTTTCAACCTAGAGTTCTAAAACTTGCATATTTGGATTCCTTGTCGTTTTCTGATTCTAAATATATATACTTTTATATAATTGTGACCATTATTACCCAAGTTATGGGTCGCCAAATGTTAGTGACCTCGCAAGTGACCTCAAATTTCCCGAGGTCATATCTCTTGAACCGTTGGTTGGATTGACCTTATAATTTCAGAAATGGATTCAGGGCCCACAAACTCCCTATAAACCAAATTTCAGCAAAATCTGAGAGATGAGGGTGTTAGGCACTGGTTGATCTGACAGAGAATGACCCATAGGCCTGATATGAGAGTGCCTGACCTTTTGGAGAAATATAGGGGGTTAATTAGTTCAGATGGGACTTTAGTTCTAGGTATTACCCCTAGGCACTGTTTGGGTCTTAGGATTACATCAAAACCAATATTTTTGAATAATAAATTAGAAGAGATTTGTGCTGAGGAAAATGTACCCTAAGTAAAACTGTGGTCCGAATTCAGTGATCCTAGCCTTTTTATAAAAGATGGGGTGCATTTTAATGAAATATGTAATTAATGCTAGGCTAGGTGGGTTAATTGATGAAAACATACAAAAGCTGTATAGGTTGAAGCCTCCTTTAAACATTGTGGGTCCAGGGAACGTGGGCCTGATGTGAATAATAGTTTAAAACGCTGCCCTGTGGTAAAAAATAACTTAAACGTCTTTTATTGTAATGGGTGTAGTATTAGAAATAAATTAAATGAATTTAAGGTGATAATTTATCCGGCAACTACGATATAGTTGCTATCATTGAAACATGGTTAAATACCGTGACTCGGGACTTGTTGGGGGAACTTGATGTACTGGGTTTTAAACTCTACTAATGATAGGTTACATAGGTTTGGTGGTGGCGTTTTGCTGTACATTCGTAATTCCCTTAGGGCTATCGAGGTTAAGATAGATTTTACGGCAGTAATTAATGCGATGTGTGTGGAAGTTAAGGCATGTAGTATTAGTTTTAATTTTGTTTTTGTTTATAGACCTCCTGTTCAACCCCTCGATACAGATACTAGATTTTACTCACTTCTTGGTAACTTTATTGACAATCGGAATAGTATAATTGTCGAGACTTTAACTCCCCTAATGTTAATTACGAGACTTTTACTGGTAATGAGGAGGGTTTGAGATTGATTGAGTTCATGGAAGCTAATTTTTTATAACAGATGGTTACCAAACCAACGCACGGTGACAATATTTTAGATTTGGTGATGATGAATGGCGAAAATATAGTCGAAGGTTTAGAAGTAGGCGAGAGTTTAGGATGTAGTGATCATCAAATCTTAGGTTTAAGTTAGTGATAAAAAAAATAAGGATAGTAATGTAATAGAAGTCCCTGATTTTTGTAGGGCTAATTTTAATAGTTTTGCGGATAGGATGAGAGTAGTGGACTGGGCTAACTTATTTATGGGTAATGACGCAAATTTGCATTGGGAGGCATTTAAAGAAAGTTTTTGAATATTGAAAGGCAGTTTATTCTTCATAGGCCCAAGCATGCTAGAAATCATGGTAGGCCCAAGTGGTGGACTAGGGAAATAGGCGAGTTCATAAACGAGCATAACAGAGTGTATAGACTTAATAAGTGCAATGGCATGGCAGCTAACTTTAATAGATATATAGAGCTTAGACATCAGGTTAAAAGATCAGTTAGGAATGCTAAGCGTAATTTAGAGATGCTTATAGCTGCGGATAGTAAACATAATCCAAAAAAGTTTTTTTTGAATGTCAATAATCGTAAGCCAATAAAAGATAACATAGGCCTCTAATTGATGTTAACGGAGATTTGGCTTCTGACGCTCAGGTGATGGCGGGTATTTTCAATAACTTTTTTGCGACAGTTTTTACCGTAGAAGATGTAAATAATGTTCCTGACATGGATGATAGCATTCCATTTAGTAGTGAGACTATTTTGGATGAAATAACTGTTTATGAGGGTGAGATTGTGCATTATATCGATAGGCTAAAAGTTAGCAAGGCTCCAGGCCATGACGCTTTTTATCTCAGACATTTGAAAGATTTGAAAGACTTTATCATAGGCCCCTTAACAAAGATTTTTAATCAGTCACTCGAAATGGGGATTATTCCTGAAGACTTCAAATTAGCTAATGTCATGCCTATTTTAAAAAAAGGCAACTGCACAGTAGCTAGCAATTATAGGCCCATTAGCTTAATGTCAATTGTCAGTAAACTTTTGGAATCTGTAGTTAGGGATCGTATCATTGATTACTTAGAAAGTAGAGATTTGATTAATAGTAGTCAGCATGGGTTTTGATGCCATAGATCTTGTTTAACTAATTTGTTAGAATTTTATAATGAAATAGTGCGCGAATACAATAGGCATAGAGCAGCTGATGTTATTTAGATTTTAAAAAGACATTCGATACAGTTCCGCATAGAAGATTAATTGTGAAGGTTAAAGTGCACAGTATACACGGTCAGGTAGCTAACTGGTTAGAGGAATGGCTTCGTGCTAGGAGACAGAGGGTCATTGTTAATGGTAGTGAATTGGGGTGGTTTGATGTAGGTAGCGGTGTCCCACAGGGTTCAGTGTTAGGCCCATTGCTATTTGAAATTTACATTAATGACATAGATGTAGGATTGACTAGTAACATGTTAAAATTCGTGGCTGATACTGAAATAGGTGGTAAGGTTGTTAATGAGGATGATAGAAATAGGCTCCAAGACGATGTAAATAGGATTATGGAGTGGATGGATAAGTGCAGATGCAATTTAACGTAGACAAATGTAAATTTTTGCATATAGGTTCTCGTAACAATAATTACATGTACATGATGGATGATAGAGTTAGCGAGCATTGACGAGGAAGTAGATTTAAGCGTACGCCTCTCTAACGATTTAAAAGTTAGGAACCAGTGCCTGGAGTCTTGTGCAAAAGCTAATAGGATGTTAGGCTTCATAGTTTATAATTTCAAATTTAAATTGAAGGATATTATATTGCCCCTTTACAAGTCCCTAGTCAGGCCTCATTTAGAATATGCTGTTCAGTTTTGGTGCCCATATTTGCGTGAGGATATTGATAGGTTAGAAAGGGTTCAGTGTCGTGCCATGAAACTAATTCCGTCGTTGCGCAACAAGCCTAGTGAAGATAGGATTAAAGAGTTAGACTTGCATTCACTCGAAACTAGGAGATTAAGGGGGGAGCTTATTGAAGTTTTCAAAATCATTAATAACATCGATAATGTAAATTTTGACCAACTGTTCACTTTTGATAATAGCAATACTCGTAATAAAGATTTAAGTTGTGTGGCAGACATTTCATTACTATATCGCTAAAAACTTCTTTATGTTTAAAGTAATTGATAAATGGAATAATCTTCCTGCGTCAGTCGTTAACTCTACCAGCGTTAATATGTTTAAGAACTGACTAGATAGGCATTTTTAAAATATTAACATTGTTTAAAATAAAAAAAAAACAATTAGTAACAAGCTCTGGTGGTGGTGGTTGAGGATGAGTCTGTTGATGATTAATGCCAGTGTATGATGCAAAAAAAAAAAAACTAAAACTTAAATGTAGCTCACAGAGTAAACTAACCCACTTTTTGTGTAACTTTACCTACTTTTTTTTCTTTTTCTTATCCTCTCCTTACTTGCATGTCTGTAGTTTGCATGGTATGACAGAGAGTTATGACTGTGTTTGCATGGTTTGTAAGCGTTCTTATTTTACTTCTTTTCATCTTTCACCTCTCTCGTATTCTCTTCAACTGTTTTTGTGACTTGTTGGCAGTGGCTGGCGGATGATGATGGTGAGTCTTTTTTCTCTTTTCTGAATGAATGTTAACCCACGATTGATAGGTGTTGCTACCTCTTAACCCCTTATTCTTTTCTCTTAATCCCCTACTCTTTCCTTTCTCTCAGGCTAACCTTAGAGTGGATCTTAGGGTCTTTGTTAGCCTTTGCCTCTGTAGATCTGTAGATCACAGACTGCTGTAATTTGAAAGAACTGTACGTAGTCCATCTGAAGTCAATTTTCCTACATGTAACCTGAAGGTTCACTTTATCTTCCACAAATGCCTGCAGCTCCTCAGCCGTAAGATCAGGTCGACATCTTGAGATGAAAATGTTTGCAGTCTTCATTGGTACAGTCATCATATGATCTGTTTTGGCAGCCCCTATGATACCTTGCTGTTCTCTACCAGCCTTTGCCACAGGCTGACTCCCACCAGCTGGTGCATGAGTGGGACCAGACCCCCTTGAGGGACCACCACCATTAGCTACTGCAGTGGTTGCAGTTCTCAGAGGGGTTGCTCGCTTCCAGCCCCTCCTTACCACCATTGTCCAAGATGCCTCTCATCATGACCCCTGACTGCATTCCCAGCATCCTGATTTATCAAGGCCCCTTGCGGGGGTGCCCTGTGTGAGATGGCATTGAGCTGGCAATGTATCAGTGTCTAGATTCAGGGATCCAGGATAAGACTGAGAAGCAGAGGGCTCTTCACTCATGGATCCAGGATGAGGTTGGGAAGCAGAAGGCTCTGCACTCATGGATCCAGGCTGAGGCTGAGAGGCAGGAAGGCTCTGCACTCATGGATTCAGGATGAGGCTGAGTGGTAGCCAAATAAATATGTTTCAACTAAATCATTACAATTTCAGAGACTAGGTCTTCATATCTACAGAAGCTTAGGCGAACAAAGACCCTAAGATCCACTCTAAGGTCAGCCCGAGGTTACTTTATTGAAGGAAATATTTGCCACAATATTAGTTCACATACATGTTTATTTTAGTTTAGAGTAGATTTAGTTTATTTTTCAGCTCTTTGTTCATACAATATGTCCATTGCCACTGTAATAGAAAAGTAAGAGACTATTATCTATTACTTTGCCTTCTATTACTATTACAGCCAAAAAATTATGATCTATTACTTGAAAAATCCTGTAATAGTCTTAAGATGGTGTGGTTAACACCCCAACTTGGTGGGAACTCCACTATTGGGAAGGATTCCTGAGAGCTCCCAAACACCTCAGTAGGGACTGTGAGGTTTCAGTAATCCCCATTGGGCCAGAGCTTTCTTAGGAAGCCAGACCTTCGGAGTTACTAAAAATGTTTTTCTTCTCTCTTTAATTAATTATAACAGCTTTGAAATTCTCTCAGTATAGAGAATAATATAATCAGAACCTTGAGGCAATCATATGCCCATTTCAAGAGACAGGAAAGCATCTCGCTTCTTGATGGTGTGGTAGGTGATCCTATAGTCTTGTTTTTACCATTGGTGTTTTGTATTGCTTAACCATTAGCTATAAGAACCATGTCTCACATATTTGAGTCACTTAAAATTATCATGTAAAAAATCATATCATTTTTGAATGCCTGATTTCATTTATAAAAACCTTGTTGAAAAACCTAACTTCAGTTATCAATATGCATCACAATGGATTTTGAGCTTTCTCAGGCTGTGAACTAAATTGTACCTTTAATTGCCTTATGAGCAACATATTAATGCAAATACATATCCCAAAATTTTAGAACCTTAATTATTATCTTCATTAATTTTGCTCCCTTTTTCTGGCATCATTGCACTCATGGATTCTGTGGGTCCACTGATGACAGTGCTGGGGGGGGATAATCTCTAAATATATTCATTCATTCTCTCTCTCTCTCTCTCTCTCCTCTCTCTCTCTCTCCTCTCTCTCTCTCTCTCTCTCTTTTATCGTCCCATTAGTCTCACTTCAGTTGTAGGTAAATTATTAGAGGGAATAATAGCGGATAGGATCGCTGACCATTTGGATTCCTACAAGCTGCTTGGGGACTCCCAACATGGGTTTAGATGGCATAGGTCGTGTCTCACCAACTTGCTCGAGTTTTTCCACGTCATGTTGGGTGAGTACGATAAGAGTAGGGCGATTGATATACTTTATCTCGACTTTCAGAAAGCCTTTGATAAGGTACCTCACCGCCGGCTAATGGCGAAAGTGCGCGCGCTGGGTATCGGTGGGGAAATAGGTAGGTGGATTGAAAACTGGCTGAAGAATAGGCGGCAGAGGGTTGTAATTAAAGGTGCTAGTTCGGGTTGGGCCTCGGTCACTAGTGGGGTTCCTCAGGGTTCCGTTTTGGGCCGCTGTTGTTTATCATTTACATAAATGATATCGACAGTGGCATCGTCAGTCGGATCGCCAAATTCGCTGATGACACCAAGCTTGGGGCCAATGTTGGGACGCCCGAAGCGATCGAGGAACTGCGTGCGGACCTAGGTAGGATAGGAGAGTGGTCCGAAAAATGGCAAATGCCGTTTAACTTGGGTAAATGCAAAGTGATGCACATTGGCTACGCCAATCCCAAGTCGGACTACTCGATGTTGGGTAGTAATATCGAGGTGACTGATTTAGAAAAGGACTTGGGTGTGCTAATTAGCAGCGACCTTAAGTTTACGAAACAGTGTGTAGAGGTGGAAAAGAAAGCCCAGAAACTATTGGGTTATATCAGGAGGCAATTTCAGTTTTGGAACAAGGAGATTGTGCTCTCACTGTACAATTCCCTTGTTCGGCCGCACCTGGAGTATGCTGTGCAGTTCTGGTCGCCCACCCTCAGGAAAGATATTGTGAGGCTGGAGCGAGTGCAGGCGAGGGCCACAAAGTTGATCCCTTCCGTTAGGCATATGGGCTACAATCGACGGTTACGCGCCCTGAACTTGTTTTCGCTTGAAACTCGGAGGCTGCGCGGTCAACTGATCGAGGTTTTCAAGCTCTTACGCGGGTTCAACGATGTCGATTTTAGAAGTATGTTTAGTTTAAATGATAACCCAACTCGCAACAATGGTTGGAAGTTGGATTTGAAACGGTTTAGGACTAGTGTGTGTGGGAATTACTTTACGTATAAGATCTGTGACACATGGAACAGGTTACCTTCGGAAGTTGTGAACAGTTCCTCTGTGGATCAGTTCAAGAAAAGGGTAGACGAAATCTTGCACACTATTTGAGTGTGTAAAGACATTTAGGACCTCAGTCTGCGGAAATTTCTTTTCCTATAAAATAGTTAATATCTGGAACCAACTTCCCTCAGAGGTTGTTTCCAGTCAAAGTGTAAATCTGTTTAAAAATAGGCTAGACAAAGTACTGAACACACTCATAGTTTAAGATTAAAACCTCAGAAAACTCTGCAGAGTTCGCTTGCTCGGTGTCTCTGTGAGCAAG
The DNA here is from genome assembly GCA_023014485.1 of Bathynomus jamesi. Lineage (NCBI taxonomy): Eukaryota > Metazoa > Arthropoda > Malacostraca > Isopoda > Cirolanidae > Bathynomus > Bathynomus jamesi. The sequence continues at coordinate 195,169 of JAJOZX010007627.1, read as the reverse complement.
CTAAATATAGAGCTATTTATATATTCTCCACTTTCCTGTAAAATTTCCTTGGCTACTTTTCCAGGGTCAAGGTATTTTCTTCAACCTTTTTCCGTACCTGCCTCTGGCAGGGAGGGAGCGGAGGGTGGGGAGAGAGCCTTCTACTTTTCTATCCAGTTTTCTACTACTGCTAGGATAGTTGAAAGAAAAATAAACTTTTACAAAATTTTCCCTGGCACCCGTTGCCATTGGTACCTCCTCGGTATGGACCGCAAGGCCTTTTGAGGTACTTCTTTTCCTTGTAACTCCTTGTAACTCTCTCTCTCTCTTCTCTCCTCTCTCTCTCTCTCTCTCTCTCTCTCCTCTCTCTCCCTCCCTTTATCAGAGATTTGTTTTTGGCTGGGACAGTTGCTTATTGAAGTGAATTTGGACAACTTTTTTCTTCCCCAATACCTGCACAAATGCTGAAGCCAGTATTCACATATTTTTTTTTGTTATAAACATTGTTTTTGTTTGCACTGATTGAGCCAAGGATACCTTTAATGATTGTGATACGAAGTGGAGTTTAAAATGACACATCTGGGACTTACCAGGTTTATACAATTTGGGTAAACACTCATTGACCTTGCCCTAGTGACTAATATTCTTTGTTTTTTTTTTGTATTAGTTATGTAAGTTCCTCTTTTTTTTCCTGTAAGTCTTGTCTCCTTTGTGTGGTAATGGGCTGGTGATGGCCAATAATTTAATGGTTTTACTTTGTTGACATTTTTGTGTGTGGTATGGGATTAATGTTGGTTTCTTTTGTTTTGTAGTAATATTTTTTTTTGCCCAAGTGCTGAGTTGAGTCTGAATACACAGTGGTGTATGATCAATAAAAATTGTTCATATTTTCTTTAGTTACCTGTAAAAACTTGCCTGCTGATGCATTTAACCTTGTAAGTGTTATTTTTGTTTAGTTGATTAAATTAGGCAAAGGACGCTTTACTTTTCTTAAATCCTCCCACCATAAGCCGAGGAGTAAGTCTTTGAAAGAGGCAGACTGGCTATGCCCCAGAGATCTTAAAGGTGAGAACCCAGTTTCAAGTTGGTAGAAGCCATCTATCTGACAATCTCAACCACACTAAAATTGGGAACTTGTTCACCTCATTCCTCCCATTCTTAGCAGTGTGGGTGGTGCTGAAGTCAAAGGATTTATTTTTACTCAATTGAAGGCCCTCTGGGTGGTCCTCACTGGCAGCTCAATCTCCCATTTCAGCAACCAGCAGCAGCTCCCATGACCTCACCAACAGAGTATCCAGTAGGTGAGTAATGCAAACACATTCTTACATGAACCACTTGCTGGCATCATGCCCCATGTCTGATCGTAGTAACATTGTTACAAGAAAGAAATTGGGACAAAAGATTAAAAGAAAGAAAGGAAACAAAAAATGGACTAAAATAAATTATATATAAAAAAAACATTTAAAAGTAAGGGTATAGGTGATGGGTAAGCGGAATTAAAAATGTAATAAGTTTTGCCTTTAAGAGGGGAGTATTCTGGCAGAAATGATTTCCTAGTTTCTTCAGGTTACAAGAAAAAATTTACATGTATGGTTTCCGTGCTGATACTAACCCTTGGTAGAATAACCACTCCAAAACACTTGTTCTGCTTATTTTTAACCGTTATTTAAACTTCTGAATTTCTTTTTAACTTAAATCTACGATGTTTGTTTTTATTTGTCAAATCATTTATACTTTGATGGTCAATAATTATCCTATCATAGCTTTCAGGCAACTTTTTCACTACCTCACTGACATGAAAAATATTACTACCCAGAATACATAACTTATTCTTCTGATTCTCTTTTCCTTGCTGCAAAATTTGTTGTCCAAATTCATAGCACTTGACTATCATTCCCAACCATGGTAAATTAACAATTTATTGCTTCATCAAAATTACAAAGTATTTGAAACCTGTTATTAGTCACTACCGTGTGATTATTATTTTCTCTAATCCTATTCCTTGCCTGACCTTTGACTTTATGCTATTCATCAGTCTTAACTTTCCTTGGACCTATATCCTTGTCTTCAATATGAGAATTAAGTTTAACATTAGTAGGACTCAATAGTTTCAATGTAATTCACTTTGGTTAGTATGGTAATATTCTTGGACCCTATAATGAACTGAGTAATGTACAGTGAGTGTTGTCTCAGCCTAGTACAACATTCCTTGCTCAATTTGTTTTTATCCACATTCCTTCACACATACCAACAAAGTTACTGATAAACCATCATATATACAGAGCACTTCTGGCCTGTCTAGGAGCCTTAGGATTCTGAAGTTCGCTGGATCTGCAGCATAGGCTGTAGACTTAAGTTTTACAAGAGAGACTGTTCCATAATTGGCATGCATTTTGAACTTCTGATTATTTTATCTAGGGATGCACTGGAAGCAACATTTTAAGTTCTGACTGGAATTTTAAAAAGTAATCAGCTGGAAGTAACTGACTGGTTACTCTTTTATAGCTCTATAGGCCTAGTTATATTATGTAGGTGTAATTTATTAATGTAGGAGGAATAATTTTTAGTGAATACGGTATACAGGGTGTCCCAGAATTAACTATCTATTTCAATGAAATCGGACAAATTTAATAAAAACTGACATAATTTTGTGTTTATTACTAAATTATGATACAAAAACATAGATTTATAAATCATAAGTCAAAACTTTATTGAGAAGTTTCAACATGTGCACCGTCTGTATCTCTGCAAATTTCAAATCTATCCTCAGCGCTGCGAAACACATTTTGAAGCATTTCAGGTGTTATCTCCCGCACTGCCAACTGGATGCATTCTTTAAGTTCAGCTAAACTACTGATCTTTTGGCGATAAACCTTTGTTTTTATGAAACCCCATGCAAAGAAATCCAGGGGTGTCAAATCCGGAGAACGCGGAGGCCAAGGTCGAGGTCCTCCACGTCCAATCCACCGATTCGGAAGGCGTCTGTTGAGGTATTCTCGAACAATTAGAGCATAATGACATGGTGCTCCATCTTGTTGAAACACAACATTATCAAGAAGCTGTGGTTCGAGAAACTGCTGAAGCATATCAAGGTAGATGGTACCTGTTACAGTTGCTTCCGCAAAGAAGAATGGGCCATAAATTTTGGATTTGGTCATTCCAAGCCACATGTTAACTTTTGGAGAGTCTTTGCCATTCTAAAAATAAAACTATGAAAAACTATGAAAAAATTATGAAAATAAAATTATGAACAAAATTTAGAAATTTATACATTTTTAACACACATTAAACATGATAAACATAAATAAAAGTGTGTTTTAAAAAATTTGTCCAATTTCATTGAAATAGATAGTTAATTCTGGGACACCCTGTATTATAAGCTGGCAGCCCTGGGTGTTACTTAGTACAGTGATGATGATAAATCAAATTCTTTTTTTTCAGATATCATTTGAAGTTTAAAGTAAATTTTCTATAAAGTCCTTTTTAAATAATACATACAGAGCTAAATTTTTATCACATAATATTATCATTAGCCATTGACTAAAATGGAAGCATTATGTCCTTTATTTGGAATTTCTTTTCTGTAGATCAAGCTGATGAAGTTGCAGAAAGCAAATTATGTAAAAAGGGCATAAGGAGAGGTGGAAAAGGTTGTCTTCCTAAAAACTTTAGTACCACACCATTACATACACATATGAAAGCAAAACATTTGCTTCAATATATAGAGAGAATGAAGAGGCAAATTAAAAAATTCCAAAGCAGCAGAAAGTGAAGATGCTCAACCACCTTCAAAACAAAGGAAACTGGCTGTGATGGAATGCCAAATGTATCTGGAAAAGAGCTTTAATAAAATTTTTTTTGGATATTAATGACCAATGAGCTATTGATATTCATCACAAAATTATAAACATGATTGCTGTGAACAATCAGCCTTTTACCATTGTAGAAGATAAAGGTTTCATTGAGCTAATTGTCAACCTTCAGCCAAGATATATGGTACCAAGTAGAAGATATTTTGCTGATGTAATGCTTCCTCAAACTTATGAAGATGTAAAAGGTTGAATTTTGAAGGAACTGGATACAGCCAATGCGCCATATATATATCTTTCACATCAGATATCTGGACCAGTCAACACTCAACTGAATCATGTGTCACGAACTGGGCATTGGATCAATAAAGATTTTCAAAAGAGGAATGCAGTACTCTTTGCCAGACATTTTCCTGGGACACATTCAGGAGAAAATATTGAGTATATGATTTATAATATGATGACAGTGGGAAATTAATACTGAAAGACAACATGTTTTAATTTGTGATGGAGCTGCTAATATGGTCAAAAGGTAAGTTTTTATTTTAATATTGTTTAAAAAAAATTCAAAAGATAAAATAATTTCTGTTGTTGACCAATTGCTATCAATATTATTAACCATAGTTATATATGGTGAACCAAAAGTAGGTGGACAGTAGGTTGAATAGGGTTTGTGTATTTATATTATAATTATATGAATTCTGAAATCTATTGGGTTGAAAGCTTATCGTCCACGGCTAATTCATGGCTTATTGGAGGATGACCCAGACAGGCGGCTGCAATTTAGTGAGATCATGCTGAATGAAATTGAAGGAAATCCAATAATTTTAGATAACATTGTGTGGACCGATGAGGCTTCTTTCAAATTATCAGGTCATGTTAACTGACATAATTGTGTTTACTGGTATAGTGAGAACATGCATTTAACATTAGAGCAGCAACTAAACCAGCCTAGTGTCACTGTTTGGGGTGGTATTTCAAGTTCTGGTGTTTTAGGACCAATTTTTATTGATGGAACAGTCACAGGTGATAAGTATCTCAAATTCTAATGAATGAAGTTGTTCCACACTTACAACAACAGCCTAATTCACATGACCTCTATTTCCAACAAGATGGGGCCCCTCCACATTATTCAAGAGCAGTCCGTGAGTATCTTGATGAAACATTTCCGAGAAATGGATCGGCTGAAGAGGTCCAATTGAATGGCCTGCACGTTCACCTGACTTTACCCCAATGGATTTTTTCTTTTGGGGAGTACTCAAGGACAAAGTTTATAGTCAAAACCACGAAGTGTTGGTGATTTGAAAAATTACATCAGAGATGCATTTCAATAAATTAATGCACAAAGAAACTTGTGCAAAAATGTTTGTCGAAGTGTGAAAGGTAGACTTCAAAGCTGTGTAAATTGTGATGGACAGCAATTTGAGCACCTGCGTTGATAAAATTTTCAGTGCTTTTGTATTGTATTGGTATAAGTTAATTTTTTTTTTATTATTTTGTATTATAGTATACAAAAAAATTAAATATAATTGTATATGTATTCTCAAAATAAACGTTATCATTTACTGTCCACCTACTTTTGGTTCACTCGGTATATCAACGAAATATCTTTCATAGCTAATGGTATTAAAATGAGAATAATTTTAGTATCTGAAGTTGTATTTATTTTTCTGAAATGTAAATGTAGGCCAAATTATAAAATTAAATTTAATAAATTACAATTTTAAAATAAATTTACTATTTGAATTTTTATGATTAGGGCCCATATTAAAATATTAATATGTTACGTAGCCTAATTAAATATTCGAAAATATAAAAAATTCTCAGAATATACAAATTACATAACTAGGTAAATTGTAACCTTTTCTTTTCTTCAGATACCCAAATGACAAAAATAACCAGTGTTCATTGCTTCCTTCATCTATTAGATCTTGTGGTGAAAGATTCAATTTTCAGTCAGTGTTCACAATCATTGACATTTGTGGAAAAGCTCATTGCATCAGTACACACTTCAATCACTCGAGTTTGAGTCACAATGAGCTAAAAATCTACAGTCTGATCAAGACATTAAACAACCGCTGTTTCCAGTCTAAGATGTTATCACCCATTGGAACAGCACATACTTAATGTTTGAACATTTACTTTGAAATGACCAATTCAAATTTACACAGCCAATCATGATCTTCCATCCTAAGTGTGAATGAATGGAACCTTCTTGAGAAAATGCTACATGTACTGCAACCATTCTACGAGATTACAAAATCTGTGAGCTCTGAGCTTTGCTCTCTAGGTGATGTTATTCCTCATGTATATGCTCTGGATCATTTTCTGTCCAAGCAAAGTAGCGATGCTGGAATTTTTTTTTTTTTTTTCTTTCTCTGATTTACTGCCGATTCGTACCTAAAAGGAGCGGTACATATCTCGGCGAGGCGGTGAGTGGGTGATGTTACTGTGTTGGGGGTGGTAGACTAGGGGAGTGAGTAAGGGTCAGTCACTGGATAATGGGTAGGAGGGGTACGGTTTTAAATGCGATGGAGCAGCTGGGAGTGAGTAAGGAAGAAGAGAATCGCTTCCATTGAAAAGTGGGGGCCGTCGGCGAGTATAGATCGTAGCCGGTCCGGTATGGGATCTTTGGCCGAGAGAGGGAAACACCTGCGATGAAGAGCAGACAACTTTGTGCATTCCACCAGGAGGTGTATGACAGTGATAGGGGTATGGCAGGTAGGGCAAAGTGGGGCCGGTGATTTTGCCATAAGGTGTCCATGGGTGATGCAGGTGTGGCCTAGGCGGAGACGGGCTAGGATTACTTCCTTGGGGATCCATTAGTTGATGAAGGGGGATGGGTAAAGCTGTAGGTGCTAGGAGGTTGGAGTATGAAGGGAGATCCGGAGTTCGCGAAATTGAAGGCTTGGTCGGGAGCATGGCTGGCTATCTACCGTTCACCAGGGAAGGAATCGGTCGGCCTGTCGAACCCCGCGGAGGTGGCGGGATTGAGTCAGCCGAGCGAGACCGGAAGCGTGGATCACAGCAGGCAGAGGAACATCGTGGGCTGAGAGGGTCGGATGTACTGTGACGGGCTTCTATGGTCGGAACAGGAGGGGCATGGTAGCCTCAAAAGTGGCGCCACCCCGCCTGTCCGGGGTCCCATGGCAGACTCGAGGTGGTGATAAGGGGTACCAAAAGGACTGGGCGGGTGGGAGGGAGGGCGTACTCAGGGTAGCTGACAAGGAAGGGGCCGGGGATGTTGGGGGAAGAGGGATGATGGGGGTGGAAGGAGGTGAATCAGAGTAGTCTCGTGGAGGGGTGGAGAAAATGGCACCCGGAGGCAAGGGCAGATCCAGAAGACTCGTGGGTGTGGGCGCGGCCGAGCTTCCCTCGGTCACACTGTGCAGTTGCGCCAGGGCCGCATCCACCGGATCCTCGGGGGAGAGGATATTATTCGGACTGGGTCCCGTCATCCGGGGTGGGTCGTGGATCTCAGCCACTATTGTCAGAGTCTGTGGGGGTAGAGTGGTGGGACTTCTGCGATGGGGAGAGATGGACATGGTAGTAGGCGTGGTGGGCGGAGTGAGGATCCGAGCCGTCTTCTTGGTCCGAGGGGAAGAGGGAGAGAGACGTTGGAAGGCCGGAGGGTCCGGTGACACACTCCGGCATCTCTGCCTCGACGGCTTGCTCCGGGCGGCAGGTTCGGGCATGTGCAGGGGGTACTGGGAAGGTGGGGTTTGAGGTGGATGGAACCTGGGTGTCCTGGTCCCAGACACCTGGGATTCGTGGCAGGTGAAGTGCGGGAAGAGGAGGAATGGTAGGGGACAGGAAACCATCGGTCCTGCGAGGGTTTTCTTTGAGGGAACAGGGAGCAGTGGCTTGGGGGGGTTTCGGCGGCAGGCCAGGGCGGCGTGCCGAGATGATAGAGCCGAGAGCAGCGGCATAGGACACCCCCGGCCTCACCTCCCGACTCCGCACCCTGTCGCGTGCCTCACGGGGGCTAAGGAAGTCCGTCCCTGTAGGCCTCGGACCTCCTTCTCGAACTTGAAGAAAAGGCATTCTCGGGATGAAGAGGGGTGTGCGCCTTCACAGTTGGAGCATTTGGGTGTGTTGGAGCACCTGTCAGGGTGAGTGAGTCGTCCACAGTGAACACACAATTGATGCGGCTGTCGACAAGCGGAGCTAACGTTGTGGTGGGATTCGGATTAACCTAACGGCACCACGAATAAGAATTTTTCTTTTGTTTAAGAACTCCACGAAACCAGGCTGCTTACCTTGAAGGGTTGTTGGATCCAGGCTCGCTGCCCAGACCTCCGATTCCACGACTGCTGGCTCCTGCCACCAACAGTTTCTTACTTGCCAGAATAGCTTCCTTCTATTAGTGGTTCCCTATCTCCGGCATCCCCTTCCTAACAGAACTTAAAGTTCCCTTGGTCCAATAACGGTCTTCAGCCTCAGACAAATCCAGCCTGACTTTAGTTTCCTCTGTTATGTTCTTTATTTTCTCTTGTCAAATTACCCTCTTAAACTATATTTTTTATTATTTATATTTCCACACATGCGCCAATTGGTTCCCCCCACTTCTCAAAACTCGAGTTTTGACACACACGCTGACACTTTTAAACCTCAGAAGCGTCTCTTTTACTAAATTTGTTTATTCTTCTTTTCATTTGTTTGTTTGTTTGTTAATACTTAACAACTCAGTACTTTATTATTCATTTACTAACAGGGTTTAACAAGCGATTGTCCAACTCTCACTCTTTTTCCCATACTAATTTAATAAAACTGTTTTATTCCTCATTCCTTGTTTACAAGTTTAACATTTCTTTATATAACTTATTGTTTAGTCTTTTCATTCATTAAAATCTTAACATTAACATATCTTATAACTATTTCTTTATTTATTTGTTTGCTAATATTAATACTTTAGTACTTAATGTTTATTATTTATTATCTTAATACTTAATAGTTTACTACTATCTTTCTAATTTCTTATAACAGTTATTATTCTTATTCATTATTTGTTTGCTGGAAAGAGAGAGAGAACCATTAAAATCCTTTCTATAACAAATATTTCATTCAAAAATCAAAGAAATTTAATATATAAATAATAATAACCAAGGCCAGGGGGAAAGGGCTGAGAACTAAAAGGGGAAAGGGTTCACCCTCCACATCTTCCCCCCCCCAAGCTCCTTTCCACCTGTCTTGCCATATAGCCTACACACCTACTATATTACCCTAATATGGTTCTCTTCCTTTCCTTACAATTTTTATACCAAAATATTTATTAACAAATTATTTATATAGATACCCTCTTTTTATTCGAAAAATAATTTTTTCCATTTTCAAATATATATATATATATATATAATATAATTTTTTTTTTTTTTTTTTTTTTTTTACAAAAATAATTTTTTTCAATTTTAAATCTTTTAAATCATTAATTACATACATGGCTATCATAAGAATAACATATTTACAAATTTACTTTATAAATCATTCATTTATTTATTTAAATTATAATTCAGTTATTTAATAATCTTTATATTTAACAAATACAGTAAACATTCAAACATTCAATATTTAGGACTAACAGCTGGCTAACAATTACTTTCTCTTTAATAATTTACGTTATACTAAAAAATATACCTATAATTTCATTTTTTAATCTTTATTTACAATACCAGGAATGAGGTTGAAACCTGCAAAGTGGCAAATCACCAGAGGCAGGGATCAGCAGGTCTGGGAACTCACCCAGGCACCTTCCTCCTCCAAGCACAGCCCAGCTTCTGGCCTCAAAATGTAGGCTGCCACCTGGTTGAAATTAACACCACTCACTCTTTCACACATCATACAATACTACTATTTTTTTTTTTTTTTCCTACAGAACACTATACCAATACTTTATACTACATTACCATCACCACTCCCTAAACACTGTTGCACTTTCTCTATCATTCTAACCCATCTACTTTTAATATCTTCTCTAATACTACTTGTTAATTCTACATCTAAGCTTTTATTCAACACATTTTCTTCTATCTCAAGCAATAACATTCTCACTTCCTCACAAAAATCAATCATATTCATTCTCTCCCTCATTCTTTCATTTATACTTCCTTCACCTCTATCTACTCCCCATTCATCCCTCACACTTTCCATTGTCACAATACTTTGCTCAGTTACACTCCTTTCTCTCTCTCATACATTTTCCCTTTCACTCTCAAGAATTGTAAATCCCACACTCTTAATGCCCCCTCCCTGACACAATCTTTCCACTTCTGAGTGAAGAAGATTTCCCTTCTTCTCCCTTCTCCTCCACCCTCGGAAAATCCCAGAAAAGAAAGGCCCTCAAGGTCTGAGACCCCAAAACCCTCAAACGAGAATTTCCCGGATGGACCAGGCTGGCACCATGAACCACCAAAGTCCCGAACATCCCATTCTAACTCTGCCTCACCCGCGGCTGTTCCAGAGTCCAACTGGGAATCCTTCAGCTCATATACTTCACCTATCTGCCTGGCTTCCAAGCATCACCTTTCATTCCCTTTCTTCTCACCTTTTTCTTCCTTTTTGCCCGCTTTGACACAATCAAGAACTCCAGATCTGCATCCATCCATTCATCCTGGATTCCCATCATGTTCTTGGTTTCTAGCGCTTTCTTTTGTTCCATCCTCTCACACATATCATACATTGGGTGACATACGATGTACTCCGGAGGTATTCGCAATTTGCGCAACTGCCGATGATGTGCTCTTACTTCTTCACACTGTCCATTCTCTTGCTCCCTCTCAATCACATACATTACCCCATTCTCCCATACCTTTTTCACCACAAATGGACCCTCAAACTTTTGCGCCAACTTATACTCATTCCTTCTTCCAGCCTCATGCACCTCTTTCAAAACAAGCTCACCAACACCAAATGACCGAAAATGCACACCAGCCTCTCTCCATCTATCACATGTATTCTCATTTAATCGTATATCCTTTTGCACAAACCTTCCAAATGTAGACACATACCTTCTTGGGGAAGTTTGAATGGCTGAGTGGTATGTCGAATTGTAGCACCAGGCAACTCTTGCCAACTCAGCATCCCACTCAGCCCCTTCCCCAATACATACACGCAGCATTTCACTTATCGTTTTCACCATTCTCTCAGCCAAACCATTCGAAGCAGACATATACGGAGTTATTCTAACATGCTCTATCCCATTCTCACTCAACATTCTCTCAAAACTAGCACCCCTAAACTCAGGCCCATTATCTGTTAAACACTTACGCGGCCTTCCAAGCATCATTGGTAACATACTCTCTCTCACTCTCGCAACATGCTCACTTGTTTTATTCTCTAACGCAGCAACATACACAAACTTACTCTTGTGATCGACCCCTACTAATATTCCAACTTTCCCTCTACTTGTTCTCGGCATACTCACAATATCAACCACCACAAGCTCCCACAGTTCTTTCACTTCAATCTTTCGCACTGGGGGGCGGCTATGCTGGGACTGGTATTTTCGCTTTTGGCAACTCTCACAAGTAGTTGCCACTTCTGCAACAACCAGTCCCAGCCTAGGGTGGAAAACCATTCCTTTCATCAATTCCCATAACTTGTTTTTTCCCACATGCCCATACATCCTATGTGTAATAATCACCAATCCTACCATACCCTCAAATGTCATCACTGGCACACTCTCTGTCTCACCCACCTTATTTACTCTCATATAATATAGCACTCCCATCCATACAGCCAACTTTTTCGCATACCTTTTATACTCTTCCACCTCTTTTGACCACTCTCTCACATCTGTACCATTATACACATATTCTCTCAACTTGCATATCACCTCATCTCCCTCTTGCATATCTAAAATATCTTCATCTCTCAACACTTCACACTGGTCTTCCACCTCTAACTCAATTGCTCCCACTAACACAGCATCTATACCTGTGCTCGGAAACATTCCATACTGACCACATGCTCTCCTTCTCTCATTACTGAGCCCTGACCAACATCCACACTCAAGTTCATATTCTCAAGGAAATCAATCCCCAGTAGAAAATCCCAGGGCATTGATTCCCCTTTCAAGACTATGAACTTGTGCTCCCATACCTCTTTACATGCACCTAATCCCACCCTCAACTGCACAGCTTCATGTGACGCGACTGTTCCCCCTCCGATACCACGTATTCTCACACCCACTCTTTCTCGGGATACAGGCACATTCTCTTCATCTAAATCACACAACACTCGCTCATTCACCAGACTGATTTGGGCACCTGTATCCACAAGACCCCTGTAGAGCTCAATAGGACCTTCTGGAACCCTTACAGGAACCACAGAAGGGCTGAGCTCTACCTCATCCACACAGTCACGTATCATCCATGGCCCCTCTAACATACCTACTTTAGGGTGACACTTATTTTCGAAAGTTTGAATTTTTATCGGGACGGGCGCGTTTCTGGTTCCATTTTGTCAAAAAATATCGTGTGTAAAATATTTTTGAAATAAAACAATATTTAGAACTGCCTCAATACGGTCAAAGTTTGTATATTTTCTCGAAAAGTAGAAATTTTAGATCATGATGTTCTATGCCTCTAGCAAATAAAATATCACTTCTAGTTTGTTCAAGCTACTAATCTTGACCTAAAACATATAACTGGACTTCATACTTTCAACTCTAGGTCCCCCTCAACTCGAGTATTAGCCCCTCAAGGGGGGGGGGTATCATGGGCGCCCATCTCCCTCTCATTGTTGCCTACTTTGCAGAGGTCACGGTGGACTTGCGGGCGGTTGGGAAGTCACAGCGGTGCTTCTCGACCACTTGTAAGAGGAACTGCCTTTGGTCTTCACTCTTGGTAAGGGCCAGGTTGAAAGACTGCATCAACGCCACCCCGCGCTCCGCGAAGTCATTGACAACTTGAAGGGCCTGGACTCGGCGGGATGCGGCGATGAAGGCTGGGTCCATTCGCCACTCCTCCGGATCCTTGAGCAGGAAGGCGGTGCTGATGTCCAGAACCTTGAAGAACTCCTTTGATGTAGTCGTTGTGAACTTGGCCAATGTATTGTTGGCGATTGAGGCGGTGGACAGGTCCACATTGATACGCCGCGGGGGATCCTCCGATCCTTCCTCTTCTTCCATCGCTTTAATCATCTCCCGCTTTGTCGCCAAGTCGATACCCTCGTCGAAGATGGCCAGGGTGATGAGGCGCTCGCTCAAGTACCATAGTTGCCTGGCGAAGACTGTCGCCGTCGCCTTGGCCACCGCTGAGTCCGGATAATAGACGAGGGCCTTGAGCAGCGCGAGGTCCGCAGCTGGGGCCGTTGCCGGGAGTGGCGCTTTGTACCAGGCCGTCACGTAGATGGACACGGCGAAGATGGTGAATCGCCGGATTCCAGCCGCTTCGCCTGACGACATCTGAAACTGTTCCCGGAACAGGAACAGTTTGATGGCATAGATGACTTTTGCCATCCAGCGCGCGCGATGGAAGGCGCCGGGAAGCGAACCGGGCACCCCGCTTGTTCGGACCACCCAGCACAATTACAGAGAGCTCCAGAAGTTCCCTGTAGTCATCATGTGGATGTTGACCGTCGAGGAGGCGGCTGAATTCGATCAGCAGGTCGTCGCGGGCGTCCTTCAGGTGCTGCGGCATGGTTCCATCCTCGAAGGGCTTCGCTTTGGTTTGATCGATGAAGTCCCACTGGGCGGCGAATCGTTTGAACAGGAGGATGTCAGGACCAGTAGAGGGACCGAGGCACCCGTGAATGCCTTCTCGCACACCAGTTCGTGGATGTGGTGGCGGCAAGCCAAATGAAGCACTGTCTTCTCGAGTTTCTGCTCAATGATATAGCAAGCTCCTCCTGAGAGTCCTGTGTTTGAGGCGGTGGTGTCAAAAAGAGGGCACAGATCCGTCCCTTGATGTCCCAATCCTCGAGGGCAGAGAGGATGGCTTCCGCCATGGCGCGGCCGGTGCCGTCGGGGAGGCTGGGCACAGCCAGAAGCTTGTCGACGTTCTCCCCAGACACCAGAACTGGAAGGCGATCTTCAGCAGGGCATCCGTCAGCCGCTGGTACGATTTTCCCGTCCCAGTGAACGGTCAGCGGCACAGTAGGATGGAAGGCTGCCTTCATTTCCGCTGCTGCCATAGCACGGAACTTTGCTCGGTCGCGGCGGGAGGATTCGCGGTTCAAGACCAGCTCCTCAGGGTCGTGGCCCAAGCTCCTCGCAGCCGCCGACACAAAAAAACACCTTCTCGGTCGGTAAGTTTCGTCCGATCCATCGCTGCGGAGAGATCAGGGGTGATCATCTTTTTCGACGCGCGAATCGCTTGGGTGGTAAAGGGGTCGTAGATGCTTCTGCATTCGACGTGGACGGGCCCGGGAGAGAGAGCTCTTCCTCTTCTTCTCGGCGACGACGCCGTGTCGGTGACCGAGTCGGGCTGCTTGCACCTGAGCTGGAGCTCGATGCCAGTTCGACGAGTTCTTCTCGGCTCTCTCTGTTCGCCCTTTCATCATCTTGCCGGCGGCTCCTTTCCGCTTCCTGTCTCCTCGCACGCTCCTCCTCAGTGTGCAGCGTCATGTCACGTGTGGAGGAGATGCGGCCGCGCCGCACCTCGGCCCTTTGTCCCGTCAGGAACTCCCTGTCCTCTTCGATTGTGATCATCGACATCGCCTGTTCGTGTGCGATGTCGAAGAGGCGGTCAAGGATGAGAGGAACTCGGCCTCGTTCCTTATTTGGGTCACAGTGCGCCGTTTCGAGTTCTTGTTCAGAGCCCGCCACTTCTCGTACATTCGGAGAACCTTGTCCCTTGCGCGTTGGTCTTTCTGCGTAGGAATACGGGACCGCTCCCAGAATTCCTTGACTGCGGTCACTGTCTCAGCGGCTGCTTCCTTGATCGGCTTCTTGACGTCAAGGTGAAGGTGGAAAAAGTACTGAAGCGCCTGCTTTCCCGTAGGCAGCATGCTTCCTGTGATGCTGTGGTCCACGGTCCCCAGGAGATAGACTGCTGTTTTAGATCTTGTTGCCGAAGCCATCACGTTGTTTCAGAACTCACTGAAAAAGAGAATGAAACACTGTTAGTGTTGGCAAAACTCATCCCAACCCATTTTCTACTTAGAATAACATGTTCTTTCGCCTGTATCAATATTTGGATAAACTCGTGTTACACCCTGTATAATACCTCATTTTAGTCTTCTGTACACCAGTGCGGAAGACTAAACCAACGACTCTGACCGTCCGTCTGTCTGTCTGTTATCATTTTTCAACTCAGAAACTACAGCAGCTATCGAAACGAAAACTGACATGATAACAGAACGCCATGAGTACTTTTCGACAAAAAGTATAAACTTTGACCTCGTTGAGGCAGTTCTAATTATTATTTTATTTCAAAAATATTTTACACACAATGTTTTTAGACGGAATGACACCAGAAATGCGCCCGTCCTGATAGAAATTCCCAAAAAATGAAAAACACCCCAAATAAGTGGCACCCTAACCTACTTCCATACAACCTTCTCCCTCTGACTCTCTCTGTGCAGCTCTAACTTCATCCAAAACCCTTTCCAAATTTTCACCTGGCACTATGCTTTTATACCTCTTCCTTTCACTCACCCAATTGTAATGTACACCACTAATACACTGCAAATGCAAAATCAGGGCTCCTTTCTCCTCGATCCTTTCATCTTTATACACAATCGGACAAACATTACCATAATGCACATACACTTCAACACTAAACAATGAGCTGACCACCATGAGGACCTCTTGAAAAGGAAAAATACCCGGGCTCCCCATGGCTTTCAGCTCACGTACATAATTGCGGACCTTACAAACACCCATCCTTTCTGGTTTCTTAATCGCTTCATTCATAACCAAGGTCCGCAATTCATTCACACTCCCTGGTATTCTCATTTTTAACCCATCCAATTTCAAATCTTTCAACCCATACCATACACTTTCAAACAAACTGTCGCCACCCCCCCTACTTTCATGCAACTTTACTATTCCCACTGGCAAATACTCAGGGTCGACCACCTCTTTCTCACACCTTTCATTCACCCCAGGTATTCTTGACATAGGTCAGCCATACAATTCCTCTCCCCTGGCACATACTCAATCTTATAATCAAACTCACTCAACTCAAGCAAAGTTCTAGCAATTCTTCCATCCACAACTTTCATTCTCTCCATATATACCAAGGGCTGATGATCAGTCTTTAAAATAAATTTCATTCCATACAAAAATGACTTGAAAGCTTTCACACAAAACCTCATTGCCGCAAGTTCTCTCTCAATTGTACTGTACTTTCGCTCTGCCTTACTGAATGCTTTAGATACATACCCAATTACTCTCCTTCCTTCCTGTCCTTCCTCTCCCTGCAACTGGCACAAGCACCCACCCATACAAAATCCACTCGCATCTGTATACAATTCTAGCAAACTCGCTCCTTCACTCAGGTCCGGATAAGCCAACTCCACATCTTTCGCTGCTTCCACTCTCAATTGCTCAAATGCTTCATTCATCTTCTCCGTCCACACCAACTGAGTACTACCTTTCATTCCAGTCACTTCGGTCAGGGGTTTCGAAATCCCAGAGCAGCCCGCTATAAATTTCCTCTGAAACTCTACAAGTCCCAGAAAAGATTTAAGTTCACGAACTGTCCGAGGTTTCGGGAACTCCCTGACTTTTTCCATATACTCCCCACTCTTTCGTATACCACTCGAACTCACCTTGTGCCCCATTTTTTTTTTTTTTTAACTGAACCACTCACACTTTTGGTTTCACTCGTAGTCCGACTTCATCCAACACTTGCAGTACCTCTCTCATTATCTTCAGGTGCTCCTCAAATGTCTCTGTCATAATCAAAATGTCATCTATAAAACAGATGACATTTTCCCTTGCAAACTTACCAAGAACACGATTCATTGCTCTCTGAAATGCAGCAGGTCCGAACGAGAGAGCACGGAACATATAAAGATTCCTGGCTGTGGAGAAAGCAGTTATGGGACGAGACTCTGGCTCAACCGGCATCTGGTAATATCCCCTCAATAGGTCCAATTTACTAAACACCCTCTTTCCATGCAAAGAGTATACACTTTCATTTATCAAGCACATCGGAAACCTGTCTTTCACTGTCCTTTCATTCACCATTCGATAGTCCACACACAAGCGAATCCTTCCATCAGGTTTCCGCACAGGCACTATTCTACTATTCCACGGACTTGTGCTCTGTTCAATCACTCCCATTCTCTCTAATTCCTCACACTGCTCTTCTATCTCATTCATTACTGGTGGGGAGAACCGTCTTGGCCTTTGGTAGATCGGAGTCTCATCCGTTAACTGGATCCTGAAGGGAGGTAGTTTTGTTAAACGGAGGTCATCATCTCCTCGGGCCAATACGCTCCTTTTCTCCCCTGCCAACTGCCACACCTGCATTCGCTCACTCTCACTCAACTGTTCGCCAACAATCACCTCCTTTCTGATTTGTTCAGTCGTCCATTCCTCCCCACATTCTTGCCCTCGTTCATCCATTTGTATTCCATTTTCTCCCTCCTCACATACTTCCTCAATCACTGTATACTCTCCCTATCACATCCCCCTCATTTATTCTCTTTCGCCATGCACCCCCATCTTCCCTAGCTTGCACACAAATCCATGGGTTACTCTCATCAATTATACCATCATACACATGCCCAACTCTTTTCACTTTATAGGATGCATCCATACCATTCACAAAAATCATGCTTCCCTGCCTTTTTCTTCTATTATCACTCACTGGCCACTCAACATGCACCAATGCTGGGGTTCCCTTTTCCAGATTTACACTCTCAGATGCTCTCACCTCATACCCTTTTATTACCCTCATCCAATCCGATTCACTTCTCCCCACATAGAATTCACACTTACCCAACTCATTTTCCACTCAATCATACGTCTAGCAGGATGGATCACCAATCGATTCTTTTTCAAAAACTCATACCCCAGAATCATGTCATACTTTTCACTCTCCTTATCAACCACATAAAGCACACATTCTTCCATTTCACACCCCATCACTTTCACTTTAATCTGCACCTCTCCCAACACTCGTACTGGGATGTTCCCAACCCCTTTAATTTCCCCAGTTACTCCCCAATTCACTCTTCCTAATTCATTCTCTTTACACAAACATCCAATTCCTTGCTTACTTATTAAATTAGGTGAACATCCTGTATCCACTAATGCCCTCCATACACTCCCTCCCCATTCAACAGGAATAACCATACACTCTGCCTTTTTCTCACTCGCTCTCACTTCCTTATTCACTTGACACCATCCTGCTAATGCCTCAAATACACATTCATCATTCAGAGAAGCAGGGACCCCAACCCCAATGAGAGGCCCCTGCCCTATGCGTTTCCCGTACTGGGACCAGCCTCGCCATTTCCAGTGACAGCACCCCCTTGAGGGCCCTGCCTCTGAGGTTGAGGAGCTGGCATGGCTGACACTGGCCGATTTCCTGCATGAGAGACAGGACTCCCTCCCCCGGTGCGGAGCACCCTGCTGTTGGGCTTGACAGAACCGGGCAATATGCCCAAAGTTCCCACATGCCCTACATTCATACCCAGTGTGTTCTGCCCACATGCAAAACACGCACCCACTCTTCTTCTACAGGTCTCTATACTATGTCCCCCTCTACCGCAATATGCACACCCTCTCACATTCCCCATATTCCCTCCATTCACTGGCCCTCTTTGCTCATTCATTGTTGACTGGCCTTGAAGCCCTTGCCTTCTATACGTTTGCCCCAGCATCGGACCATTCATTCTGGGACCCGATGCGGGAGGAGGCCCTGGTTGTTGCATGGCCGACCCTCCATACACCCTTGTGAATTCGTTCACAAAGTTAGCCAGCATTTCCATTGGGTTTTGGGCCATGGATGCTTGGCTAACTGGAGGGTGACCTGGCCTAGTATTTCTTAATGCGTCCGCATAACTAGGAAACACAGGTACTTGTTCCTCCCTCATCGCTGTCCCCATTCGCACATCTGCTTCCCTATTACGCCAATCACACTCTCATACACTCGGTCCTCTAACAATTCCAAGATTTCATGCCACTTCAAACGTGTCCCTCTCACTCTTACACACTCTTTCCTCTTAACATTCAAAAACTCTCTCACACTCTCAGGTACTGTCTCAATCAACTTTCTTACCAACCTTTTATTCTCATCTATCCCATCATCTCCAAATTTCTTTCTCGCCAAAGTTTCAAGTCTATATGCATACAAATCAATACTCTCCCCCTTCTGCATCCTTGCTCTCTCAAAATCATCCTTCTTTCGATATTTCACACCCCCTCTTATTCTTAACACTTGCTCCACCAATCTCTCCCTTAACACCTCATACTTCACAGGCACTCCTGAATTTACAACAACATTGTAAAACTCTAGCAACCTACCTTCCAAACAGTCACCCATCTCTTTCACCCAATACTCAGGAGCGTCTGGATACTTGCTCTTACAATAACGTTCATACTCTTTCAAAAACTCTTGTACATCTCTCCCACTATAAACATTAAATTTTGCAACCTTCGGAATCTCCCTAATTAAGATTCCCTTATGCACTCTTACACCCTCACTCGTATCACTCTCAGTTTCAGTCTCACTCTCACTCTCATACATACTGTCCTCAATGCTGGAATAGAGGGAGTCATCTGCGCTAACGCAGCGTTGAACCTTCCGAGAAGCCCTCTTACCAGATGCCCTCCGAGCCCCCTTCATTCCCGCCTTGCCCCTCTTAGCCTGCCCTTCCATCCTCTTACCTTTCTCCCTCTGATCCTCACCCTCAAGCTTCTTCTTACCCTCCTTAGGGGTGGAATGCACCATCACCTTGTAAGGTCTTTCTTCTTTCCCCTCACTCACGCTTTCACTCCCTTCTCCTTCCAGGCCCCCTACTGCTACATCCTTTAGATGTGCCCCTTTCTTACTACCAACACCCTTACTATTTTCCCCTTCAAAACCCCCTTCCCTTCCTTTTTCACTTTCCCATCAAGCTTGCCCTCCAACTCACTCTCTCTTAACCATTGCCTTTAACCCATCATCCATCTCTTTCTTACTCTCATCATCTTTCTTCCATCTCTTGACGACAAACTACTAATTCTTTACTCTGTTCCTCTAATCTACTTGCAATTTCCCCAAAACATTCTCTAATTCTGCCTTCTGTAACTCTAACTGATGGTTCCTAGCCTTTTCTACCTCTAATGCCTCCTCTATCTCCCTCAACCTCCTTTCTAACTCCTCCTTGGTAGGCATCTCTAAAGATGCTACCCTACTTCACTACTCTATTACTACTCAACCTACTACTCTTTCACTCTTCTTCTATACAACCCAACCAGGAAACAACCCACTTTTCTGAGTGGAAGTCCCTGTTCGGGCGCCACTTATTTTATGTGGTGGGATTCGGATTAACCTAACGGCACCACGAATAAGAATTTTTCTTTTGTTTAAGAACTCCACGAAACCAGGCTGCTTACCTTGAAGGGTTGTTGGATCCAGGCTCGCTGCCCAGACCTCCGATTCCACGACTGCTGGCTCCTGCCACCAACAGTTTCTTACTTGCCAGAATAGCTTCCTTCTATTAGTGGTTCCCTATCTCCGGCATCCCCTTCCTAACAGAATTTAAAGTTCCCTTGGTCCAATAACGGTCTTCAGCCTCAGACAAATCCAGCCTGACTTTAGTTTCCTCTGTTATGTTCTTTATTTTCTCTTGTCAAATTACCCTCTTAAACTATATTTTTTATTATTTATATTTCCACACATGCGCCAATTGGTTCCCCCACTTCTCAAAACTCGAGTTTTGACACACACGCTGACACTTTTAAACCTCAGAAGCGTCTCTTTTACTAAATTTGTTTATTCTTTTCATTTGTTTGTTTGTTTGTTAATACTTAACAACTCAGTACTTTATTATTCATTTACTAACAGGGTTTAACAAGCGACTGTCCAACTCTCACTCTTTTTCCCATACTAATTTAATAAAACTGTTTTATTCCTCATTCCTTGTTTACAAGTTTAACATTTCTTTATATAACTTATTGTTTAGTCTTTTCATTCATTAAAATATTAACATTAACATATCTTATAACTATTTCTTTATTTATTTGTTTGCTAATATTAATACTTTAGTACTTAATGTTTATTATTTATTATCTTAATACTTAATAGTTTACTACTATCTTTCTAATTTCTTATAACAGTTATTATTCTTATTCATTATTTGTTTGCTGGAAAGAGAGAGAGAACCATTAAAATCCTTTCTATAACAAATATTTCATTCAAAAATCAAAGAAATTTAATATATAAATAATAATAACCAAGGCCAGGGGGAAAGGGCTGAGAACTAAAAGGGGAAAGGGTTCACCCTCCACAACGTGTCCGAATTTATTGCATTTGAAGCAACGGGTCGGGTGTGGGACGTATGGGTGGATAGAAAACTCGCATGAGGCGCGGTCTCCCATACCCCATACAACGCGGCTGGGGGGGATTAGTGTGTCGAAAGTAAGGAGCAGACGTGGGGTGGGGGAGGGTTTGCCTCCCTGTTGGGATGTGAAACGATAGATCTGAGTGATTCCTTGGGGTGCGAGGTCCTCCAGGAACTCGTTCACTGCGACCGACAATAGGCGGGTGGCGTAAATAGTGCCCTGACTCTGGTTCAGGCGAGGGTGTGGGGAAACGGACACCGAGCATCCAAGGACCTCAGTGACGGAGAGTAGGGCTTTCGTCTCTGCGGCTGAGCGTGATTTTACGAGGAGGGAGCCATCCCTCTGTGGGCGTACATCATAGTGGCTGGAGTTGCTGTGGGTTCGGATCGCCTGGAACATCCGTTCAGAGTTGTTCGGGAGGGACCCAGATGTAGGCCGAATCACCAGGAATTTGTGGATGCTTGGGAGGGAAAGGGAGGCTGTAGAGTCGAAATGGACTGGGATATTCAACGGTCGATAGGACGGCCGTGAATGCCGGCTCCCCCGTCCGCCGCGAGGCTCTCTCCGTGGGGAGGTGGGCTGATGGCGGGTGAGGGGGGCATATGGGGAGGGCAAGAAGCTAGGTTGTGGGGGCAAGTCCTCGGTGGAACTTGACTTGCCCGAAGGTGGCTGAAGTGGGCTAGGGCGAGACCCCTGCTCCAGAGATGTAGGTCCAAGGGCGTAGTCGAGGGATGGACTGGGGTCGGCAACGGAAAAGGAGAGAGCAAGCGTTCCACTTCCACAGGGGGGTCAACCCCATTAGGTTGCGGTCTTCCAGTGGTAAAGGACTCAAGGGCCTGGTTGCCCACCACCCGAATGTTGAGAGAAGGAATAGTCCGGGAATGAGAAGCAGTAGTCGTAGGCTGAGGGGGAGAAGTGTCCATAGCAAAGCAAAAAGAACTTCATCCCGCGCGCGCATCCAGCCACCACCGACTCCAACAAGGGAAAGGCGAAGTGTGGGCACACTTGGTCCCACCGCCGATAGATGTCACGCAGGGGAGATACGCCCGCACCCAGTCCCTGTGCCTGAAAGGCGGCCACTCTCATCCAATGCGCGGTGAAAAGTGGCAGGGACAGGGTTTGGGTTTGGTTGGAAAGCAACAAGGGTGCAGGGCAACCATCTCCCACACCCAAGGGCCAAGGAAAGGGTCAAAATCAAGGTCCAAAGAACAACGCAAAAAAAATAGGGAGAAGCCAGAAAGAATGGGTTAAAGGAGAAAGAAAGAAAAAGAAGCAGGAGATCAGCCGGGTCCCCAAATGGGCCCAATGGTCCACGAGGGCAGAGAAAGCCCTTACACCGAAGAAAGGTGTATTCCCACATTCGCCACAGAGGGACGCGCCCTATCGCTCCGGACAAAGCAAAGGGCGATGCTGGAATTAAAACCACAAAAATAGAACTGCATACTGCCCTACACAAACATCTTTTTTCTAGCTCAGGTGGTCTTGGTGTTGAATGAGAAACTTTATATAATAAGTACAGTTCTGGATCCATGCTACAAACTGAATTATATGAAAGACCAAAAAAATAAAGTAAAAGCTTTTCTGTTACGAGAAATTTAGAATTTTTTACCAACAGAAAATGTTAAATGAACATGAAAGTTTATCTAGTGAAGACAATGAAGGTGATATGACTGAGTTTGAAGCAGCTACTACATCTGGAATACAAAAATTCAAAGAACAAAATGAATAAAATACTAGTAGCTACAGAATTTGTCAAGTCCTAAACGAAGAAATCCAGAGAGATTTCCTCAGCTGTTAAGATGAAGAAGTGGAGGCTTTGGAGAGATCCTTGGCTATTGATAAGTTTCAGAATAAAAGACAAAGTGGACCAAACATAACAGACTTAATAAATGAAATAGAAAACTATATGAACACCCCTTCCATTGATGTAGAGAAATGAAACTATTACAGTTCTGGAAAGATACCGTAAAACATTGGTATACCCAAACATTTCTAAATTAGCGCATCATTATCTTTCTTGTCCTGCTTCATTGATTTATTCAGAAAGGCTTTTTTCTGAAGCTGGAAATATATTTGAAGAGAGACCACAGCTACTCCCATGGACTGATGAAAAACTATTATTTCTTCATCACAACCTCCCTTGATTTAACATTGAATAGTTTTTGTATTATTAACACAAGTTCATGTTCAAGTTATAATCAGTAAAGTCAAGATGTATTCTTTTTGGTTTGATGTGGAAACTATAATCTCTCTCAATAAATATATATATATATATATATATATATATATATATATATATATATATATATATCCCCGCAAGGGGGTTCTAAGCTCGTGCTCTTGAGTGCTCTTTGTGCTCGTTTGTACGTGCTTGTTCCTGGAGGTTTCACGTGCGCCCTCCCGGCCCTAGCACCCAAGGATGATGGGGCTCGACCCTGCAGTCCTTGTCATCCTTGGTCTTTTTCCACTTCGACTGTCCCCTCCACCCTTTCTTTTTCCTCTGTCTTTCCTCTCACTTTTTCTTTGTTTTTCCGCTGAGATATGCCCTTTAAATAGAGGCGAATCGGTTCTTCCTGAACTAAAAAAAAAAAAAAATATATATATATTATATATAAATATTAAGGTCTGAAAAATTGATTAATTTGTAATAAATTCATAAAGAAATGTCTTTTATTATAGGCCACAGAGTTGGCAAAAAAAACTTTTTTTTTCATTAATGCCCAGCCCACTTTTTTTTTTTCCCCTTCTTTTTTTTTAAAAAAAATCTGCAGGAATGTGAGGAAAACTTTTCCAAGTGTTTAAAAGAAAAAAAAAGTGGGTTACCCACTTTGGTGCCAACCCTGGTTTATATATGAGCATCATTACCATTGTAACTGACACCTTAAAACTCTAGATACTTGTTGGCTATAGTTTCTTAATTCAGGTATAAATTTTTCCTGTACACATTCACATATTTACAAGCATTATATTTTAAATATTACTTGAAAGTATGAGCTTTCAGAATTTTAAAAGTTTGGGTGTCAGATTTTAGAGATTCTGAATACTGTTTTTCATTCTTTTTGAGATAAATAAAAGTTTTTTATTTCATGTTTAAAATTACTATGGAGGTTAGATTTATTGGTTATCCCAATTACGTAAATCCCATTTTTATTTTTATAGTAGATTTGGTACTGTTAGCTTTGCGCAGAACTTTGCTTTCATGTTAAAACCATTCCTAAATTAGTTCAGGTATACTTCTTTGAAAGAAAATATTAAAGCCAAATAAGAGCTTTCTAATTTGAAAATTTTGTTTTCAGTAAAATCCATCATGATTTTATCAGTAAAGGGAGTGTTTTATTATTTTCAGGAGAATATTTTGTGTCCATCAGTATAATGAACTGTTAACTAGAGACTTTTGTTAAGGAAATTTTTTCCCTCACTCATTTGATATCATGAGTTTCAAAATGAAAAAAGATGAAAGTGAGTGTGATCTGAAAGAAATTTATTGGAATATTAAAGAAGAAGTTGATATTAAAGAAGAAGTTGATATTAAAGAAGAAGTTGATATTAAAGAAGAAGTTGATATTAAAGAAGAAGTTGATATTAAAGAAGAAGTTGATATTAAAGAAGAAGTTGATATTAAAGAAGAAGTTGATATTAAAGAAGAAGTTGATATTAAAGAAGAAGTTGATATTAAAGAAGAAGTTGATATTAAAGAAGAAGTTGATATTAAAGAAGAAGTTGATATTAAAGAAGAAGTAAATTATTGCAAAGCAGATACAATTGGCCATGGAAATATCCGTGATGAATGGGAGGTAAGAAAGTTATGAAAAATTGTTTTTCTTGTATAATTTGTGGGTTTGCTACTCATGCCACAAGAAAAAGAAAATATAACTGTTTTGAAGTTTGATTTTTTTGATGAATAGAGATTGTTCAGTAAGGTTGGTATTTTATTTATTAATACATTTATCAAAGCATTAAACTGATGAACTCATTTTTAAAGCTTCAATAGATTATAAGGCAGTTTTCTTAAATGTAGGAATAAATTGAAACAGGAAATATGTATTGAATGTGATGAAAAGAAAATTATTATCAGCGTGATTGGATCAAAGATGAATGGATGATAGATCTTTCTACGAGAGAAAAAACAGACCACTGATTATGAACTCAATGTTAAGTTAACTTGTGTTTTTCTGTTTGAGTACACCTTTGCTAAAGTAAGCCATTATGATACTTATCTGCCTCATTCTTGTAGTTATTCTCCACAACAGTAGTGAGGGGTGCTATATATTATTGTCTAACTTCTCTGTGTGAAAAAGTTGGTAGAGAGTTGTGTATGAAATCTATTTAATCATTATTTTGCAGTATCCCTTTTTCACAATAGGCTAGCATGAAAAAGGTAGATAGTCTGCAGTCTACACTCAGAAATACCTCGAAAGTTGTATAAAAGCTTTATAAAATGAGGTCTCAAATTTACTTTGTATACTACATTAATAAGATGTCACTACCACATCATGAAACGGAAATTATATGGCTTGCATATTTTTGTTGATTTTTAACAACTTACTAAAGTCTTATATCTTGAAGAAGCTTTGAATTTGAAAAGCAAGGTATATTGATATTACAGTATATGTGATGACAAAGTGAATTTGTATGTTACTTTTTCAATCATTTCTAAATTTAATTTTGAAATAATTTCTTTGGAGAACTTTCCTATTTGCATGTATTAGGGTTCCACTGAAAATTAAATGGGCTAGAATGGTTTTCTTGCAAGGTTGATTCAGTCAGGAATGTTACATGAAGTGATACCTCTGATAACTATATAAATTTACAATAATTGGTTAATTTTTAGTTGGGAGAAGAGCAAAATCCCATTATACCAAAGGGTCTGGGCCAAGCACTTTCTGGATTAATAGACTTTTCAGAGGAATGTAAAAAAGGCAAATGTAATATAATAAAAAGAATTGCTGTTGAATCTATGAAAATGATATTTACTTTAATAAATATACTATAACACATTTGTCTACTCATCACAATCTTCCACACAACTCTCTCCTTATCTTTAATGATACACAACTCAATCCTTCCTCTTCCTGTAACATTCTCAGTGTTTCCTTGTGATCTTTCCTGAAAAGATCATATTTACTCTGTAAAACAGCTTCTTAGAGGTTGTGTTTTTTGTGCTGACTGCTGTTTCTTCATTCCCACTCATTTGCTGTCTTTGTACAGGGAGGAGTTTCATTTGCTCCTGTGAGGGGTGGCTCAACTGGGCAGAGTGAACCCACAAAGCTCTATTTGACTGTGGAATGAATGGATTTTGGTCTCATCAATTTGCCATAGGTCATATACTGCCTGTCTTCATTTTTTCTCTCTTCACTGCAATGTTGCCTCTCACTCTCTTTACTGTTGCTACTATAACAGACACTGCTCTTCCGAACACACTAACAGCATGTTGCCTCCTTTAATGAGAGCATGCAGTACCAGACTTCCAACACATTCTCATCACTTTTCTGTCCAACTCTGTAACACAAAGGTTAATCAGTATTCTCAATCTTTCATCTACTCAACTGATCACCTCTGGAACAACATTCCTCAGTCCATCTTTCCCCATATCTTTGACCTTCAATTTTTGATGTGTGTTATATGTCCAAACATTGCAAAAACTCTGGACTTTGATTTTGGCACTCTTGTGGGGGAAGGGAGGAGTATTTTACAGGCCATTCACCCCCCCCCCCCCTCCTGCATCAATAAAAAGAATTGGACTGTTAATCTGAAGGATAGAGCTTTGGCTCTTAACTCTGAGCTCAGATTTCAGTAATTAAGATGGTTTCTATGAGTTTACCTTTGTAGGATAATGGGCAGGACCTAAAAATCTATTGGGACATTCCACATCAAGTGTACACACTAGGGTGGCCCAAAACACATGAAAATGAAAAATATATTTCTCATGACATTTGCCCATATTCCACAACCACTAATGATGATTGAAATAAAAAACTGGATCGATTCATGCATATTTAGAGGTTGCACACTCGAAGCCTTAGTATTATTATTATACAGTTTGGGATGGTAAATTTCTTCAAACTTGCATCACCCTTAAATATTAATGGATTTAGCTCAAAATCCAGTCTGAGGTCTTTTTCCATATAAGGAATGGGAAAATACATTAGGAGCTCTTATTTGTGCATTTTAATTTTTTACCATATACATGTGGCTCACCCTAATATATATATATATATATATATATATATATATATATATATATATATATGAATAAACCATGAAGGAAAGGAAACAGAATGGTGCTCAAGCGCTTTCGTCTAATGACATCCTCAGGAACACTGAAGTACATAAAGAATTACAGCCTATATATAGGTTACAGAGAAAAAAAAAAATATATATATATATTATACACATTCAACTGCAAAGAACACGCAGTATAAATAACATAAAGAACGACGCTTGTATAGGAGATATTCCGCGCAAGACGAGAGAGAGGAATGAACAAATGAAAAAATGAGGTAACCACCCGGGAATCGAACCCGGGATCTTCCGATTGCCGGTCAGATGCGATACCATTACACCATGGGCCTCACTCTTCCAAATGCCGTAATTCTTCTACATACTCGCAGAAACCAATGCCCCAAGGGGGCACCTCCCGCATGCCGTAACATTATATACATTCAACTGCAAAGAACACGCAGTATAAATAACGTAAAGAACGATGCTTGTATAGGAGATATTCCGCGCAAGACGAGAGAGAGAGAGCGAAACAAATGAAAAAATGAGGTAACCACCCAGGAATCGAACCCGGGATCTTCCGATTGCCGGTCAGATGCGATACCATTACACCATTACACCATACACCATTACATATATATATACAATAAACGGAGAAACAAACTTAAAGAATTATGGGAGGGGCGCACAGATTTATAAGGAAAAACTATCGATTTTTAGCACAAGATTAAATGAATTGTTTCCAACCAATTTTATAGATAAACATTAAAACCCACAAATCCTGGCAACCCTATGCGCCCTATTATTAGCTCAGTGGGCTCTATTACTTATAAACTCTCCAAATGGCTTGTCAAAGTCTTGTCCCCCATTCTCGGAAGTATCTCTGATTCACATATAAAAAATTCCATGGATCTTACTGAAAAATTGAATAATGCACGTACTGAAACTAACAATAGATTGATCAGTTTTGACGTTTGTTCATTGTTTACAAAAGTGCCGATTGACGATATGCTTGACTTTCTCTCCCAAGAATTACATAAGTATGACCTGCCACTACCTTCACACATTGTTTTGGAACTTATTAAGCTTTGCATCAAAGACTGTAAATTCACTTTCAATAACGAGTATTATCAACAAGTTTTTGGGATGGCCATGGGCAACCCCTTGTTGCCCCTCCTCTCCAATATTTATATGGAGTTTTTCGAAATTACTTACATTCCGAGAATCCTGGGGGTTGGCATCCCTTGGTTGCGGTACGTCGACGATATTTTGTGTATCTGGCCCATGAATCGTGACCTGGATAACTTCCTCCTCCAGTTGAATGATCAAGTCCCCTCCATTAAGTTTACTTCAGAAGTGGAACAAGACAATTCAATCCCATTTTTGTCTGTGCGTGTACATAGGGAAAGCCCAGGTTTTAAGTTTAGTATCTATTGGAAAAAAACAAACAATTTGTCCTACGTACACTTTTACTCGGGACATGACACCCCCACTAAGAAGGCCATTTTTTCTTCAATGTTTCTCCGCCCTTAGGATCGCCAGTCCGGAATACATCGATGCCGAATTCGAAAAAATCAACAGTATTGGAAGTGATCTGTGTTATCCATCTGCGTTTATGGAATCTTGTCTCAACAAGGCAAAACGAACTTTCTATCGTGTCAATAATAACACTCGTACTTTGTCAAAAAATATTTTAGTACTTCCATTTTTCCCTGGCTTTTTAGGCATTGCTAATGTACTTAAACTTTTGGATATTAATGTAGTATTTTCATATAACAATATTGTGAAAAATATCATAGTAAAAAATAGCCCTACCAATAATTCAGGCATTATCTATAAAATTGGTTGTAAACAATGTGATTCCTTTTACATAGGTCAGACGGGAAAGGATTTGCACACACGTATAAAACAGCATCAATATTCTGTTAGAACAGGACAGTTGTCCAGTGCCCTTTTCGTCCATTTGTCAGAGTTATCCCACTGTATTGATTGGAATAATGCTTCAGTTTTATTTCACTCTAGCAACATTGTTAATAGAAATATTCTTGAGTCTGCTATTATCCAACTTACAAATAACTTCAACATAAGCAAAGGTCTTTTTCAACTCGATCCTGTTGTTTTGAATTCCTTCAGAACAGATTTAGATAAGAAAGGCAGAATGCTAAATCTTTGGTAAACTTGTATGCCACCCTAATAGCTTTATTTTTCAATTTTTATATACAAAAAAGGGTAGAGTGCTAAAACCTGGGCAGATTTCCAGTATAAATTTCTATATTTTTTTTTTTTTTTATCTATAATATTGGTTGGAAACAATTCATTTAATCTTGTGCTAAAAATTGATAATTTTCAATTTTTATATACAAAAAGAGCAGAGTGCTGAAACCCGGGCAGATTTCCAGTATAAATTTGTATATTTTTTTATCTATAACATTGGTTGGAAACAATTCATTTAATCTTGTGCTAAAAATTGATAGTTTTTCCTTATAAATCTGTGTGCCCCTCCCACAATTCTTTAAGTTTGTTTCTCCGTTTATTGTATATACAGGGCATCCCAAAAAAATGTATACACACTTTAAATAATTATAAAGGCAGTGTTTATTAAAATACATTTCATTTTCAAAATGTAATAGAATCTACAGACATTATTTAATTGTTTTGTCAACGCCTGTTTTCAAACTGATGTCCGTTCTGGTCCAGGCACTGCTGATAACGTGAAGCAATGGAATCGCAAACATCACGAAACATTTCGTTTGGTATTTGTGTGCATTCTCGTTCAATGGCTGCTCTCAATTCAGCGACTGTTGCAGGTTTTATAGCGTAGACTTTGTCTTTTAAGTATCCCCATAAAAAAAGTCTAGTGGTGTGAGGTCTGGTGAACGCGGAGGGTATTCTACGAAACCCCTTCGTCCAATCCACATCCACATCGTGCCAAGTACCACTCGCAATACTCCACTCTTCGGTCTGGATCATCTTCATTAATAGCATGGACTAATCTTGGAATGTAACTTTTCCATTGACAGCGCTTCAAAATGCGTTGGACAGACGATTCTGAAATTCCTACCTCACGACTCGCTTGCCGCACAGATTTTCTTGGACGTTGGTGATACGTTTCCAGTACTCTTTCTTGCTTTGTGGGGCTTGTCGATGTCCGTGGTCTTCCGGAACGCTTCTTGTGGACATTCTGAACAGTTCCATCGGCTAATTCCATCTCTAATTCGAGTGATGGTAAGTCGCGTTGGTGGATCTGTTTGAAACTCCCTCCTAAACTGTCTTTGCACTTCAACTGCGTTTTCACACTTCCAGTAGCATTTTAGAATGAATTTCCTTTGTTCAAAGCTTAGTCTGACTGCCATTATTAATTCTAATGGGTTTAACTTGGAAAGAAAGAAACATCAATTGAGCTATCAGCTGTTAAAGTGTGTATACATTTTTTTGGGACGCCCTGTATATATAATTTTTTTTTCTCTGTAACCTATATATAGGCTGTAATTCTTTATGTACTTCAGTGTTCCTGAGGATGTCATTAGACGAAAGCGCTTGAGCACCATTCTGTGTTTCCTTTCCTTCATGGTTTTATTCATCATAATTATTTTTCACGTGTTACTTTCGTGAAATAATTTTCATATATATATATATATATATATATAATATATATATAATATATATATATATATATTATATATATATATGACAACTCAGAATGGTCACCTGAGAAACTTTTGTTACACAGACTGTGCATAGAACAAGGGACTCTTCTGGGAAAATTAAATCATGACCCAGTCATGACCCATTGCTCACATTGGGCTTCCATCATGAAAAAGAAAAACTTCAGTATTTGTCATTTACCATTATTTATTCAGTCTATAGTGGATTTAATTTTCCCAGAAGAGTTCCTTGTTCCATGCATGGTCTGAATGTAACATTATATATAGCTATACAAGTATTAGGGATGTACCGAATATTTGGTGCAAAACTATTTGGCCAAATACCAAATTCCAAATAATAGTTTTATTTGGGGTTATTAGTAGAGGTGGAAAAAGTACCAAAATTTTGGATTTGTAAGAGTACAGTATTTTTTGAGTGGTCGAGTATGAGTACAAGTATACCTTTTTTTACCTATTTAATAATAAAATGCAAGACATGTTCTTCACTAATGTTTTTTGCTATAAAAATTGCCACTTAGTTATTAAGATTATAAGTGTAAAGTATTACATAAAAATATAGGAAATAAATCTGAAAATATAAACTAAATTGAAGTTGTAAACTGTTGCTTTCATGGTACACTGGGCGTCTAGGACAGTTCCTCATATTTGAAATTAGTTTCAGTGCAAGTATGATTACAGCAATTTCAGATTATATCAAGTATGATTATGACAATTTAAGATTACTTCAAGTATGAGTTTAACAAAAACCCATACTTGAGTACTGATATACTCTTTCCATCTCTAGTTATTAGGCGTCACTATAAAAAACTGAAGCCTTTATCAGTTTGACAGAACATAGAATTAATAGTAAATGTGAGCAAAAGCATGTTTTAGCCACAAAAAATCTGCCACATTCCTATACTCATGAGAAATTTGCAACTGCATTGACTTCTATATTGCAAGAATGGTCAATAAAGAGCGATCGTGTGCATGCAGTTGTGCACGACAATGGCTGTAATATTACTAAAGCTGTTAGCATTCTCAAAATTACTCCGTTGCTTGTGCGAATCATACTTTAGCACTTGGCAGTTGATGAAGCCCTTCTTAGCCAGAAGTCTATTTCAGAGATATGTGCAATTGTGTGCCCAATCTGTTGCATTTTAATTATTCATCTCCAGCCTTTGACAGACTTAAAGAATTTCAGAAGCAACATAATTTACCTGAAAACAAACTATAAGAGAAGTTATCACCCAATGGAACTCTACATTCTATATGCTACAACAACTTCTTCAATGAAAAACTGCGGTTGTTGCATATGTCTTGGACTTTGACATGCTGTAGCAACCTTCAATAATCATCAGTGGACTCTAATTCAGTGTCTTGTAAAGCTTCTTAGTCGATGTGAAAAATTAATGAATGACTTTTCTCTGATTCTTCTTGTCTTCACATGGTGTCTCCTGATGTAACAGGTCTCGTGGTATTTTTGCCTAACATAACTGATGATGCAGGTGTTCATACTATGAAAAATGATTTAATAGAAAATTTACAGAATTGTTTCAGGCAGTGGAAGGCAGATATTACTCGCATAATTTCTCATGTTTTAGATTCTCATTTCAAATTTACTTGCATAACAGTGCCTGAGTTTGTAAAAATGAGATAATCATTGTCTGCATCACCTAACGCTAGTCCTGCATGTAATATAACCTATGGTGGTGAAGTAACTAATTTTGTTTCACGAGAAGATCAAGAATCTTTGAAAAAGAAGCCAAGGTTAAGCATGGAGTTATTTCAATGAAGTTGTGCCTCCACCTATCAAAAATAGTGAGAAAAATTATCAGAAAGAATTACATCTATTCAAAGGTGCTATGAGTCAGTCACGACATGAACCCTCTAGATTGGGGTTGCCATAATGGTGAAAGGTTTCCAAACTACTGAACAGCTGGTTTTGCTGTGCACCACCTGACATCACTGCATCCTGATCCTGGGGCTGATGGATTCATAGTCAGTGATGCTAACCACTACACCACCGAGGTGCATATATATATATATATATATATGCATATATATAGGCCTATATATTAGGGTGAGCCACACATATATGGTAAAATATTAAAATACATAAATAAGAGCTCCTGATGCATTTTCTCATTCCTGATATGGAAAAAGATCTCTAACCAGATTTTGAGTTAAATCCATTAATATTTAAGGGTGGTGCAAGCTTGAAGAAATTTGCCACCCCAAACTGTATAATGATAGTCATTCCTCCATATTCGCGTGACTGACATATGCAAGGCTGCCTATTCGCGAGAAAATAATAGTAACCATTAAATCAGCATCTGCGAGGGAAAGACCACCTATTCGCGATTCAAATTGGCCACCATCTGGCCAATGCACAAAAGTGTACTAAATGCAGGTCCATCCTCACGCAGCTGCTTCTCCCCATGTGCGAGCGAGAGCCGAGAGTGAGTCAGTCACTGAGTTGCCTTCATTAGTGATGCATTGTCTGCGCTGAACTTTGTGTTTACTTTCGTGATTTTGATGGTATTTTGCCTTATTTTTTATTAACTAAGGGTTGCAAGCGCAGTGTTAGTGGTATTGAAAGTAGGCTATGTTTGTGTTAGGCTAGGATTTATCGCTGTCAGTAGAAAATGATTTCATACAATGTTTTTTTTGTTGTTTTAATTCTATTTAGTATTAATCTATATAATTATTAACATAATTGGTGTTTTTTTTGGCATTTATGGCTAAATTATGGGGGCAAAAAGGGATTTTCAGGGGAGCTGGGAACTTAACCCTATTTTTCCACAAGTTTATATGTTCAGCATCTGCGAGATCAACACTCGCGACGATTTTTAAGAACCTAACCCTCATGAATACTGAGGAATGACTATACTAAGGCTTCGAGTTGCACCACCTCTAAATATGCACAAATCGATCCAGTTTTTTATTTCCAACATCGTTAGGGTTGTGGAGTATGAGCAACTATCATGAGAAAAATATTTTTCATTTTTTTTTGGACCACCCTAGTACACACCTTATGTCACCTCATCTCGCTGATTTCTCTGATTTTCTTATATAATCGTTAGGTTAAGTGACTGATGAATCTTCACCAAATTTTAGCTTCCTAGGTCAACGGGTTTCCGAGTTATGACCTTCCAAAATTTGAGGTCAATAGCGTTGTGGTGGGATTTGGTTAACCTAATGGCCACACCAGATAAAATATAGTAATTTTTATTTTTAAGTCCTCCACAAAACCAGGCTGCTCACCTTGAAGGGTTGTTGGATCACCTTTTTTTTTTAATCTTTACTAACACCAATATTTTTTATCTTTATTATTTATTCTTTGTTTAATCTTTATTCCTCTGGAAAGAGAGAGAGAACCATTAAAATCTTATCTATAACAATATTTCAATCAAGAATTAAATAAATTTAGTATATAAATAATAATCATCAAGGCCAGGGGGAAAGGGTTCACCCTCCACATCCCCCCCCCCCCAAGCTCCTTTCCACCTCTCTTGCCATACAGCCTACACAACTACTATATTATCCTAAATATGGTTCTCTCTTCCTTTCCTTTGCCCTCTTTCCACACCTACTCTCAAGTCCCCATCCTCTATAACTTTTATACAAAACTATTCATTAGCAAATTTATTTACATACATTTTTTTTTTATCTAAATCATTAATTAGATACATGGCTATCATAAGAATAACAGATATTTACAAGTTTAACTTTATAATTCATTCATCCACTTATTTATTTTTTTAAAATTATAATTCAGTTATTTAATAATCTTTATATTATGTACAGTGGAAGATATTTAAGTTGTACATGTAAATCTAGTCACCTTCTGTGAAAGTACATACATTAATAAATACAGTAAACATTCAATATTTAAGACTAACAATTACTTCATTAATAATTTACGTAATACTTAAAAATATATCTACAATTTCATTTTTTAATAGTTATTTACAATACAAGGAATGAGGTTGAAACCTGCAGGGTGGCAAATCACCAGAGCCGGGGATCAGCAGGTCTGGGAACTCACCCAGACACCTTCCTCCTCCATGCACAGCCCAGCTTCTGGCCCCAAAATGCAGGCTGCCACCTGGTTGAGTTTCTAACCACTCGCTCTCTCTCACATCATACAATACTACTATTTTTTTTTCTACAGGACACTACACCAATACTTTATACCACATTACCATCACCACTCCCTAAACACTGTTGAACTTTCTCTATAGTTCTAACCCATCTACTTCTAATATCTTCTCTAATACTACTAGTTAATTCTACATCTAAGCTTTTATTCAACACGTTTTCTTCTATTTCAAGCAATAACATTCTCACTTCCTCACAAAAATCAATCCCATTCATTTTCTTCCTCATTCTTTCATTTATACTTCCTTCACCTCTATCTACTCCCCATTCATCCCTCACACTTTCCATTAAGGTTACAATACTTTGCTCAGTCACACTCCTTTCTCTCTCTCATACATTTTCCCTTTCACTCTCAAGAATTGCAATCCCCACACTCTTAATGCCCCCTCCCTGACACAATCTTTCCACTTCCAAGTGAAGATGATTTCCCTGGTCCCGCTCTTCTCCTCCACCCTCAGAAAAGAAAGGTCCTCACAGTCTGGGACCCCAAAACCCTCAAAAGAGAATTTCCTGGATAGACCAGGCTGGCACCACGAATCACCAAAGTCCCGAACATCCCATTCTAACTCCGCCTCACCCACGGCTGTTCCAGAGTCCAACTGGGAATCCTTCAGCTCAAGTGCTTCACCTATCTGCCTGGCTTTCTCACCTTTCATTCCCTTTCTTCTCACCTTTTTCCTTTTCGCCTGCTTTGACACAATCAAGAACTCCAGATCTGCATCCATCCATTCACCCTGGATTCCCATCATGTTCTTGGTTTCTAGTGCTTTCTTTTGTTCCAGCCTCTCGCACATATCATACATTGGATGACATACGATGTACTCCGGAGGCATTCACCATTTGCACAACTGCTGATGATATGCTCTTCTTCAAACTGTCCATTCTCTTGCTCCCTCTCTATCACATACATGGGGATGGGACGATTCATCGCCGCCATCTCATCGCCGCCAACTCAATGCCAGCCAAACTCATCGCCGATCCAACTCATCACCAGTATGGCTCATAAAACAACGCAAATAATAGTAAAAAAAAAAAATGATTAGGAAAGGAAAAGATGATTAATCATTATATTATTTATTAAATTATTTATTTATCATTATTTATTATTGTTGGCAAATTATTTATTTATTAAATTATTTATTTATTATTGTTGGCAAATTTTTCTCTGCCTCGCTGGCAGAAGTAGAAGCTTAACAGAAATATAAGATACTAACATCTTTTTCAAGCTTAAGTAAAGTTGCCAGCTTTCTCTAGAAGAAAAATATGTTAATAAAGTAAAGTTGGTTGGTTTTCCTAGTTATTAATTAATAATATAGAAAATTTAGAATATAGGATCTTATATTATCAAAATATTCAAAATATAAAATATTTATAATTTCCATTGTGTATATTGTGTATACATCTATATTTTTCTGACGATGAGTTGACTGACGATGAGTTGACTGACGATGAGTTGACTGACGATGAGTTGACTGACGATGAGTTGACTGACGATGAGTTGACTGACGATGAGTTGACTGATGATGAGTTGACTGACGATGAGTTGACTGACGATGAGTTGACTGACGATGAGTTGACTGACGATGAGTTGACTGACGATGAGTTGACTGACGATGAGTTGACTGACGATGAGTTGACTGACGATGAGTTGACTGACGATGAGTTGACTGACGATGAGTTGACTGACGATGAGTTGACTGACGATGAGTTGACTGACGATGAGTTGACTGACGATGAGTTGACTGACGATGAGTTGACTGACGATGAGTTGACTGACGATGAGTTGACTGACGATGAGTTGACTGACGATGAGTTGACTGACGATGAGTTGACTGACGATGAGTTGACTGACGATGAGTTGACTGACGATGAGTTGACTGACGATGAGTTGACTGACGATGAGTTGACTGACGATGAGAAGGTACTGACCCCACATACATTACCCCATTCTCCCACACCTTTTTCATCACAAATGGACCCTCAAACTTTTGCACCAACTTATACTCACTCCTTCTCCCAGTCTCATGCACCTCTTTCAAAACAAGCTCACCAACACCAAATGACCAAAAAGACCAAAAATGCACACCAGCCTCTCTCCATCTATCACATGCATTCTCATTTAATCATATATCCTTTTGCACAGACCTTCCAAATGTAGACATACTTTCTTGGGGAAGTTTGAATGGCTGAGTGGTATGTCAAATTGTAGCACCAAGCAATTCTTGCCAATTCAGCATCCTACTCAGCCCCTTCCTCAGTACATACACGCAGCATTTCACTTATTGTTTTCACCATTCACTCAGCCAAACCATTCGAAGCAGACATATACGGAGTTATTCTAACATGCTCTATCCCATTCTCACTCAACATTCTCTCAAAACTAGCACCCCTAAACTCAGGCCCATTATCTGTTAAACATTTACACGGCCTTCCAAGCATCATTGGCAACATTCTCCCATCACTCTCGCAATATGCTCACTTGTTTTATTCTCTAACGCAGCAATATAAACTTACTCTTGTAGTTGACCCTTAATAATATTCCAACTTTCCCTCTACTTGTTCTCAGCATACTCACAATATCAAACACCACAAGCTCCCAGGGTTCTTTCACTTGAATCTTTCGCACTGGGGGGCAACTATACTAGGACTGGTATTTTTGCTTTTGGTAACTCTCACAAGTAGTTGCCACTTCCACAACCACCAGTCCCAGCCTAGGGTGGAAAACCATTTTTTCATTAACTCCCATAACTTGTTTTTTCCCACATGTCCATACATCCTATGTGTAATAATAACCAATACTACCATACCCTCAAACATCATCACTGGCACATTCTCTGTCTCACCCACCTTATTTACCCATATATAATATAGCACTCCCATCCATGCCACCAACTTTTTGCATACCTTTTATATTCTTCCACCTCTTTTGACCACTCACATCTGTACCATTATACACATATTTTCTCAACTTGCATATCTAAAATATCTTCATCTCTCAACACTTCACACTGGTCTTCCACTTCTAACTCAATTGCTTCCACTAACACAGCATCTATACCTGTGCTCAGAAACATTCCCATACTGACCACATGCTCTCCTCCTGTCATTACTGAGCCCTGACCAACATTCACACTCAAGTTCATATTCTTGAGGAAATCAATTCTCAGTAAAAAATCCCAAGGCATTGATTCCCCTTTCAAGACTATGAACTTGTGCTTCCATACCTCTTTACATGCACCTAATCTCACCCTCAACTGCACAGCTTCATGTGACGTGACTGTTCCCCCTCCTATACCACGTATTCTCACACCCACTCTTTCTTGGGACACAGGCACATTCCCTTCATCTAAATTACACAACACTTGCTCATTCACCAGACTGATTTGGGCACCTGTATCCACAAGACCCCTGTAGAGCTCAATAGGACCTGGAACCCTTACAGGTACAACAGAAGGGCTGAGCTCTACCTCATCCACACAGTCACGTATCATCCATGGCCCCTCTAACATACCTACTTCCATACAACCCTCTCCCTCTGACTCTCTCTGTGCAGCTCTAACTTCATCCAAAACCCTTTCCAAATTTTCACCTGGCATTATACTTTTATACCTCTTCCTTTCACTCACCCAATTGTAATGTACACCACTAATACACTGCAAATGCAAAATCAGGGCTCCTTTCTTCTTGATCCTTTCATCTTTATACACAACTGGACGATCACTACCATAATGCACATGCACTTCAATACTAAACAATGAGCTGACCACCATGAGGACCTCTTGGAAAGGAAAAACACCCGGGCTCCTCATGGCTTTCAGCTCACGTACATAATTGTGGACCTTACAAACACCCATCCTTTCAGGTTTCTGAATCGCTTCATTCATAACCAAGGTCTGCAATTCATTCACACTTCCTGGTATTCTCATTTTTAATCCATCCAATTCCAAATCTTTCAACCCATACCATACACTTTCAAACAAACTGTCACCACGTTCCCTACTTTCATGCAACTTTACTATTCCCACTGGCAAATACTCAGGGTCAACCACCTCTTTCTCACACCTTTCATTCACCCCAGGTATTCTTGACATAAGGTCAGCCATACAATTCCTTTCCCCTGGCACTTACTCAATCTTATAATCAAACTCACTCAACTCAAGCAAAGTTCTAGCAATTCTTCCATCCACAACTTTCATTCTCTCCATATATACCAAGGGCTGATGATGTCTTTAAAATAAATTTCATTCCATACAAAAATGACTTGAAAGCTTTCACACAAAACCTCATTGCCGCAAGTTCTCTCTCAATTGTACTGTACTTTCGCTCTGCCTTACTGAATGCTTTAGATACATACCCAATTACTCTCCTTCCTTCCTGTCCTTCCTCTCCCTGCAACTGGCACAAGCATCCTCCCATACAAAATCCACTCACATCTGTGTACAATTCTAGCAAACTTGCTCCTTCACTCAGGTCTGGATAAGCCAACTCCACATCTTTCGCTGCTTCCACTCTCAATTGCTCAAACGCTTCATTGATCTTCTCAGTCCACACCAATTGAGTACTACCTTTCATTCCAGTCACAGGTTTCGAAATCCTAGAGCAGCCCACTATAAATTCCCTCTGAAACTCTACAAGTCCCAGAAAAGATCTGAGTTACACTGTCTGAGGTCTTGGGAACTCCCTCACTTTTTCCATATACTCCCCACTCTTCCGTACACCACTTGAACTCACCTTGTGCCCCAGAAATGCCACACTTACTTGGTTTCACTCGTAGTCCAACTTCATCCAACATTTGCAGTACCTCTCTCATTATCTTCAGGTGCTCTTCAAACGTCTGTCATAATCAAAATATCATCTATGAAACAGATGACATTTTCCCTTGCAAACTTACTAAGAACACGATTCATTGCTCTCTGAAATGCAGCAGATGCAGCTGTAAGTCTGAATGAGAGAGCCCGGAAGATATAATGGTTCCTGGCTGTGGAGAAAGCAGTTATAGGATGGATGAGACTCTGGCTCAACTGGCATTTGGTAATAGCCTCTCAATAAGTCTAATTTACTAAACACCCTCTTTCCATGCAAAGAGTATACACTTTCATTTATCAAGCACATCAGAAACCTGTTTTTCACTGTCCTTTCATTCACCATTCAATAATCCACACACACAAGCGAATCCTTCCATCAGGTTTCCACACAGGCACTATTCTACTATTCCACGGACTTGTGCTCTGTTCAATCACTCCCATTCTCTCTAATAACTCACACTGCTAGGGCGGGTCGTACTCAGGTGACAACATGAATCTGAAGGAAATCCTACCATCAGGGGTGTCTAAATTATGTGTTTTTACATGGGGAATTCAAATATGAGCTTATTTTTTGGATAGGATAACTCTAACCTACATCATTTTGTATTTCTAAATTGCCAATTTTACCCTTTTGAACCCCTTTATAATATATTAAAAGATATAAGGTAAATCATTTATATTGACAAGGCCAAATCAACTTTACATATACAGTAGGGTGCATTAAACGCCCCATGATTTTCAAAGAGTTGTTGGATTTTAATGTCTATTCCCTAAAATGTTACACTTGTTGGTAGAAGTATGTATGCAAAAAGTAAATCAAATCGGAGGTGGTCCTGGGTGGCCACCGGCCACTTTTATATATTTAGTAGTGATGCACCGAATATTCAGCAAATATTCGGTATTACTTATAATACTAATATACAAATATTCGGTATTACTATACTAACATTGATTGAAAGTTGAAAATGTATAAAACACAACGCCAATGTCACTACTCCAACTTTGCTCGTTTCCGCAAATTTGGCCTCGCTTTGCGGTCACATTCAACCACTTGAAGAAGATTTTGGAAGTGGTCTTCTCCTCTTGCAGCTGAGACAAAATCAGTTGTGAGCTTTACTGCTCTCTCCGCAGGGTCATTCACAACATTTAACCCATCCACAATGGACTTGGCTGCCTTGAAGTGGTCATTGTTCTGCCAATTGTCAACATCCTCTGTTAGGAAGGTCATATCCAGGTGAAGAAGGTTCACTGTAAACCACGAGTCCTCGTTCACAAGATCAGCCAGGGTTGTCGCTTCTGTAATTTTTGGAAATGACGGTTTGCCATATCCAGAACCGTAGCGGTGTTTTGGAGTGCTTGGCATTTCATCTGGTTGTATGGCCAGTAACACATCTGCAAGGGCACGACGCTCCTTTTGAGGTACTGCATTGCTGAACAGTGCCAAAACAACCAGTTCTGGGTTAAATACCACAAATGTCTATCAAAGGCTTTCACAGCGCTGACTGAAATGATTGAGTTGACAGATTTATAGTTGAGCAGAGTCTTGTATAAGCACAAATCAAACCATGGGGCATTTGAAGCAGACTGACATATGAGCCACCAATCACAATAAATATAAACAACAAAAACAACAACAACACCTTCAGTTTTTCCTGTTGATGTTGTGTTGTTACAGTTCCTCGAGGTAGTACAGAAATTTGCTCTTCAAGTAGGCATATTTTGATGGAATAAAGAATCTTTGACATCCACCTTGCTTTATGCATGGCCCCAGGTCTGTGGAGTGTTCCTTGTTTTGTGACATCATCATCGAGGACTACCTGGCAGAGTTGTGCCATTTCCTTGTAGTCTTCCCTACAGTATGAAGTGCTTGTGCGGATTGTGCTTAAAACCTTGTTTTTGCAGGATAAAAGCAGTTGTTGTGCATCGTCATTGTACATTGAAATGTCAATTTTGGTTAAACTTTCATCCTTTGCATGCGATATGCGTTCCCAATTCTTCTGGAATCTTTGGAACAAAGATGCTTCTGGAGACTTTGATGTCTCAATTTTGAGAGCGTCAAACACATGATCCAGGATTACCTCTCCAACATGATGGCGACATGCACACCACAGAAGAGCATGGTCCAGTTTTGATTGAATGGTAACACAGGCAGCTGTAACGTGTCCAGTGTTTGATGCTGTTGTGTCAAAACATAAGTTGACAACTGACTGTTTGCACTTCCATGAATGTAGAAACGTGTAAGTGTGCTCGGCAATGATGTCACCTGATGACATATCACTTCCACGAGGATATCTAGCCACTCCCAGTAGCTTTACATCAGTGGCATTCCCAACCAACACTGGCAATCTTTCTTCCTTGCCATTCTTGTTTGTGAGCGTATGCATCTGCTTGCCATCCCAGTGAAGTGTTGCAGCTGTTGGGGCGATCCAATTTTCTCGAATATCTTTGGCGATAGCACTTGTTATTGATCGTCGAGCCTTATCAGCAGTTGAATACGACTTGGCCACACGACGTGGATCACCTCCTGCCTCTTGAATTACAGCTTCGGTGAGCACAGCCTGTTGAACAGGAGTTATGTTTAGTCGAGTAGCAACAGACACGACTGAAGGCCTTTTCAGAATATCATGAGGAATAAAGGCAGACGTACCTGCATATGTTGATCTGTGGTGACTACGCTTCCTTT
The DNA here is from genome assembly GCA_023014485.1 of Bathynomus jamesi. Lineage (NCBI taxonomy): Eukaryota > Metazoa > Arthropoda > Malacostraca > Isopoda > Cirolanidae > Bathynomus > Bathynomus jamesi. The sequence goes on along the minus strand of JAJOZX010007627.1, from coordinate 152,423 downwards.
GAAGCTCTGGAATCGCCTCTTCTTCAGTTTCTTCCAAGCTATCTGCAGAGGCACTATCATCAGAGCATACAGAACTTTTCATCTCTTGTACACTGGATGATTCATGACGTTCTCGTCTTGAAGCTTCCGCTAAGATGCGTTTTTCTTTTCTACGATCTTTATCAGCTTTCTTCTTGTCAACACTACCAAATGAGGCTACTCTGTCAGATTTCATTGACTCTAAAAATGCTCTATCTTCCTCATTCTTAATGTTTGTCATTGCATCTTTTGTCCATACACCAAAGGTCTTATCAAGACATTCATTCATGGATTGCAACTTAGCCAAAGTGTTTGGAGATTCTCTGCGAGAAACAGGTATTTGACGCAATTTGTTATTGTCATTAAGAAGGTCAAGTATTAGTTTGCAGCATTGATGGTCTGAAAGCATAGGAATATTTGCTTTAGTGTAGAATGTTTTCAGCTGGATAAGGACTATGCTGGCAGATTTCCATTTGAGTGGCTGTGTTTGTTTGCCTTCACATATTTCTTTCTGGATGTGCCACATCACGCATCGAAGAACCTGCCGGCAAGTTGGGAGGCGGACTCCTGTCAATGTACCATCTCCTTCTGTAAGAGCATTGCCAAGACCAAAAATGGCACTTGCTAATCTGGTCTTCTTAGCTTCCATTGTTACAGCTTCCATTGTTTCTGAAAGACAATAAAGGATATTATTAGACTATAAGTGAAGTTTCGTTTATGGTACATGTTTTATGTAAATCACCCCTTTAGGGTGCATCAAACGCCCTTAGGTTCTTGGATTTTAATGTCTATTCTCTCAAATGTTATGTAAATCACCCCTTAGCAACTCTATATTAAAAGAAACAATGTAAGTAGCCAACTGGTTGGTAAATAAAAAAAATAGATATTTTTACATAGCGCGGCCCCCAAAAATTGCCGCGAAAATATAAAAGTGACCGGTGGCCACCCAGGACCACCTCCGATTTAATTAATTTTTGGCATACACACTTCTAGCAACAAGTGTAACATTTGAGAGAATAGACATTAAAATCCAAGAACCTAAGGGCGTTTGATGCACCCTAATATAGTATTTATTAATAGGTGAACTGCATGTATATCACTGGATATAATTACAAAGATCATTCTCCTGACATCTTGAACTTTGCCAGGTTGCACAAATCCTGCTTTGACTCAGACTTGGACATCAGCTTCCTGCTGGTCTCCTGAGCCCTGATCCCTCCATCCCTCTTTTCCTGTGAGAAGTACTTAGCAGAAGCCTCAGTCACCATTTTAACAACCCTCTCAATGCTTTGTGTGTGGCAAGGCCAGTTGCGCACCTCCATGGGGGTGTTGATGAAGTTTTTCACCTCTGAGGTGCTTAGAGAGCAGGTGAGAGGTGGCTCTGACACACCTTCTGACCAGCTGATCAAGTCACCGATGCTGGAAGCATCACAATTGATGTCAGGTGTCCTTCTGCTCCTTCTCCTTTTCTCTGCCTTCCTTTCCATCCACTGCCTTTTCAATGTCCTCACCTGTCTCTTGTGCTCTGGTAGATCAGGACCCCCCTATTTGGTGGGGTCCCTTACTTCCAACCTTCTCTTTCTGCCCCTTGATGTAGGCAAGATCTTTCACAGGAATCTTTTTCTCTCTGCTGCAGGAACAGTTAATGTGGGCTTGGATAACACAGCCCTCACAGCCTCCCCCCTCACAACTGGTAATCTGACACTTGCAAGTCAAAATATCAAAGAACTTGTCTAACTTGACAATGAATCTCTCTTTGGCATCAAGTTTGCCCTTCCCAAGAGAAAACTTCACTGCCTGATTCCAGACCTCCTTGAGTTTGGACATGATGGTCACTTTTTCATTGATAACAGGTGGCTTGAAAAGAGCATTAGCTTTGCTCCACTGACATATCAGACCAGGGTAGCTGTCACTCACCAGCTTGTCCACTGGGTAGTTCCTCCTGTCATCTTCACTTTGCTTCCTCAAGTAGATGCCATACCTCAGGATATCCCTCACAGTTGGCAGTTCAGACACCAACAGCTCCCGGCCAGTGCCAACAAGATTACTCAGATGAGAACTTGATTTCGTCCTTGTTCTGACTTGAGCCATTTTCTTAATGAGTTCACACTGAAATAAAAAATAATACAACAGTTAAGTATCCACTACAGACAGGTATTAACTCTTTTCAGCGCAAAATTCTTGGTTAAAAAAAGAGCTGAAATGGGCAAGAACAAATTTATCTGCAAATGCTAAACACATTATGCTTTTTTGGTTTCAAAATGTTATAAAATGCTAATTTATCTGTTGTCTGTAATGCAAATAATTTGTTCATGTACTCTAAAAAAACTAAAGAAACATCCTAAAAATATTCTTTAGAACATTGAAATAGGCCTCATACTGCTCAGTTGTACTAAAAATGAACCACCTAATTTTAGCTCAAATCAAAGTTGTTAATTAAATTTTGCTCAATGTATCACTATAATATGCGTAGAAATAGCTTTTTCTAAAATATAACAGAATAATACTCACATGTGAACAGTAACAAAAAAAATATCAGTAGATAATCACTAAATCTATCCCCTCACTGCAAGCTGAGGTGGTAAAATAGCTTCATAAATCATGAGTCACTTCAAATATTTCACAAAACGTTTTAGAATGTTCTGAAACATTACATTCTAGCCTCTGAGAAAGGTGGCTCAGAAAATGGCCTTATGCACGCCAGAAAACCGTCAAAATATTCCATATACCAAACTGTATGATACTGGTAATTACAATTAAGTGGAATGGCACACCTTTTTATTTGAGTATTTAAATATTATTATTATTATATGAATTACATTATATGTGTTTATATGAATTAGTTAGAACAATGCTCTATGAGAGATAACGTGAGCAGCCATGATAGAAAACGTGAGAAGACATATTCTGGGGTAACTACAATAGTAAAATAATCAACAATTTAATAATAATCAACTGCAAAATGATGTAGGTTAGGGTTATCAGAATTAAATATTTTCTTCAGAATTGTGTTCTATACACCAAAATGTCATTTGAACACCCCTCTCCATTGATTTAAAAAAAATGCATAGTATGACCCACCTTATCACACTGCTCTTCTATCTCATTCATTACTGGCAGGGAGAACCATCTTGGCCTTTGGTAGATTGGAGTCTCATCCATTAACTGGATCCTGAAGGGAGGCAGTTTTGTTAAACGGAGGTCATCATCTCGTTGGGCCAATATGCTCCTTTTCTCCCCTGCCAGCTGCCACACCTGCATTCACTCACTCTCATTCAACTGTTCGCCAACAATCACCTTTCTGATTTGTTCATTTGTCCATTCCTCCTCACATTCTTGCCCTTGCTCATCCATTTGTATTCCATTTTCTCCCTCCTCACATACTTCCTCAATCACTGTATACACTCTCCCTATCATATTCCCCTCATTCTCTTTCGCCATGCACCCCCATCTTCCCTAGCTTGCACACAAATCCATGGGTTACTCTCATCAATTATACCATCATACACATGTCCAACTCTCTTTACTTTATATGATGCATCCATACCATTCACAAAAATCATGCCTCCCTACCTTTTTTTTCCTACCATCACTCACTGGCCACTCAACATGCACCAATGCTGGGGTTCCCTTTTCCAGATTTACACTCTCAGATGCTCTCACCTCACCCTTTTATTACCCTCATCCAATCCGATTCACTTTTCCCCACATAGAATTCACACTTACCCAACTCATTCTTCCACTCAATCATATGTCTAGCAGGATGGATCACCAATCGATTCTTTTTCAAAAACTCATACCCCAAAATCATGTCATACTTTCACTCTCCTTATCAACCATATAAAGCACTTTCTTTCATTTCACACCCCATCAATTTCACTTTAATCTGCACCTCTCCCAACACTCGTACTGGGATGTTCCCAACCCCTTTAATTTACCCCATTACTCCCCAATTCACTCTTCCTAATTCACTCTCTTTACACAAACATTCAACCTCTTGCTTACTTATTAAATTAGGTGAACATCCCGTGTCCACTAATGCCCTCCATACACTCCCTCCCCATTCAACAGGAATAACCATACACACTGCCTTTTTCTCACTTGATACCATCCTGCTAATGCCTCGAATATACATTCATCACTCACAGAAGGAGGGACCCCAACCCCAATGCGAGGCCCCTGCCCTATGCGTTTCCTGTACTGGGACCAGCTTCGCCATTTCCAGTGGCAGCACCCCATTGAGGGCCCTGCCTCTGAGGTTGAGGAGCTGGCATGGCTGACACTGGCCACTTTCCTGCATGAGACACATGACTCCCTCCTGCTGGTGCTGGAGCATCTTGCTGTTGGGCTTGACAGAATTGGGCAATATGCCCAAAGTTCCCACATGCCCTACATTCATACCCAGGCATTTTGCATTCATACGCTGTATGTCCCATCTGCCCACATGTACCCACTCTTCTTCTACAGGTCTCTATACCATGCCCCCCTCTACCACAATACGAACACCCTCTTACATTCCCCATATTCCCTCCATTCATTGGCCCTCTTTGCTCATTCATTCTTGACTGGCCTTGAGGCCCTTGCCTTCTATATGTTTGCCCCAGCATTGGACCATTCATTCTGGGACCTGATGTGGGAGAAGGCCCTGGTTGTTGCATGGCTGACCCTCCTTACATTCTTGTGAACTCATTCACAAAGTTAGCCAGTATTTCCATTGGGTTTTGGGCCCTGGATGCTTGGCTAACTGGAGGTTGACCTGCCTAGTATTCCTTAATGCTTCTGCATAACTAGGAAACACAGGTACTTGTTCCTCCCTCATCGATGTCCCCATTCGCACATCTGCTTCCCTATTATGCCCAATCCCACTCTCATATACTTGGTCCTCTAACAATTCCAAGATTTCATGCCACTTCAAACGTGTCCCTCTCACTCTTACACACTTTCCTCTTAACATTCAAAAATTCCCTCTCACACTCAGGCACTATCTCAATCAACTTTCTTACCAACCTTTTATTCTCATCTATCCCATCATCTCCAAATTTCTTTCTCGCCAAAGTTTCAAGTCTATATGCATACAAATCAATACTCTCTCAAAATCATCCTTATTCTTAACAATTGCTCCACCAATCTCTCCCTTAATACCTCATACTTCACAGGCACTCATGAATTTACAACAACATTGTAAAACTCTAGCAACCTACCTTCCAAACAGTCACCCATCTTTCACCCAATACTCAGGCGCGTCTGGATACTTTCTCTTACAATAACGTTCATACTCTTTCAAAAACTCTTGTACATCTCTCCCACTATAAACATTAAATTTTGCAACCTTCGGAATCTTCCTAATTAGGATTCCCTTATGCACTCTTACACCCTTGCTCATATCACACTCGGTTTCAGTCTCACTCTCATACATGCTATCCTAGGGTGGTCCATAAAATTGAAGTTTTGATTTTTTGTTATTGCCGGGCGGTAACTTGTGAGGATGAATGAGAAAACACCTCTGGCCAATTTTTTCCCAAATCAATCACTTTTTAGGGGTAGCACACACTACTTCATTTTTGCACTTTTGCACTACCTAGTAGATTTACTTGTATATTATGTTCCAGTTCCAATAATACATCTTTTCCTTGACAGATTATTGGTGTAGTGTTCATTGGTTGTGTTTAGTGGTTGGATATATGATGACTCAAGTTCGAAGCTCTTGCTTTTATCTCCTTGAAGGAGATAAAGTGAAGGACAAGCTTCTTGGAAGCAAATTACCATCACGTGGAGAAGTATTGTCATGCTTCCTTCATCACCACACTAATCTCAAGGAGGAGTTGAAGGAAAGTGCTCAAGTAGTGTGGGGTCAACTTGAAATATTTTGGAACAAAGCTCGAATCCTGACAAGGGAAAAATACAAAGGAATCCAAAAGATCTTGGACCTTCACCAAGATTGGATCAAAATAAAAAAAGGACGAATGAGGAGGAGCCAGAAGCAGGTGAGTTGGATGATCAATGATAAATAAAATAGTTTCTCGAGAGTATGACATATTATACTGTACAATAGTCAATACATTTATCATATATATATATATATATATTTATTATTTATATTTAGGTGTACAACGAAGAGGGATTCAAGGAGACACTTTGGAACCTATTTGATATGGCACATGCTGATGCCTTGTCTCTAATCAAAAACCCAGAAGACAAGGCCTTCTTGCTGGCCCAGCGAGAGCCTGGAAGACGGGGATGCATGGTGGGAGTAGACAGAAAAACAGCAGAAAAAGAAAAACAAGCTGCCCACAGGAAGATGGAGGAGGAGATGCGAAAGAGAAAGGTGAGATTGTTCTTCAAATTCCTACTTTCATTTGATTGCAATGATTAGGTTGTTCATTAACACTAATTGTCCATTTTCTTCGATTGTATTGCAGGCAGTCAATGAAGGTGCATCAACGTCGGGTACAGCAGTATTGGTGTCCTCAACAGAATCCTCAATCACTGACGAGTCATCTTCCACCGAAGATGAATGGGCAAAAGGTGGAAAGCGACCTCCAAAACAGGTGAAAAGAGTCAAGAATGTGATAACATCAAATCTAGCTGCTGCCCTAGATCGGACACACACTACGGACAGGATGGCAACCTACATAATAGCAGAGACTGCATTGAGCCTTGGCCACAGCCCAATGAATTTTAACATCACCCGGACCTCCATCAAACGGCAGAGAGAACGACATCGGATCATGATCTGCAGTAGCCTAAAAGCTTCCTTTCAGTCCGGTCCTGCAATCATCCACTGGGATGGAAAACTTATTCCAGACCTCCTCAACACCAGAGACCATGCGCATGTGGATCGGCTGCCTGTGCTCATTTCCTCCTTTTCGGGTCAATCTCAGCTCCTTGGAGTCCCCAAAATACCAACTGGATCAGGAGAACACCAAGCCAGTGCAGTTTTTGAATTATTGACTGATTGGGGCCTCGAAGAATCTGTCGTGGGGATGTGTTTCGACACCACTGCCTCCAATGCTGGTCGTTTGAATGGAGCGTGTGTGTTGTTGGAGCAGAAGTTGAAGAAAGACCTCCATTTTGCCTGCCGTCATCACATCATGGAAGTGATGATTGGTGGAGTTTTCACTGCTTGCTATGGCCCAATGAGTGGACCTGATGTTCCATTGTTCAGCAGGTTTCAGAGCAAATGGACCTTCATCGACACAGGAACATACGGCACCGGATGGGATGGTGAAGAGGTGCATCGACTCTTGGCCCCCATTAGAGATTGGATTCTCCGCTTTGCTGAGGAAAAACACACCTCAAAATCCTTTCGAGATGACTATCAGGAATTCCTCGATCTGTCCATCATTTTCTTGGGAGGGAGCATTGACAACTACACCTTCAAGCGACCTGGCCCCATGCACCAAGCCAGATGGTTATCTAAGGTGATCTATTCATTGAAGATGTGGCTGTTCAGAGGACAAATCCCAGCCCTCACTCCATGAGAGCAAAAGTGTCTTAAGGATGTCAGTGTCTTCGCTGTTTCCATCTACCTGCAAGCATGGATGACAGCGCCAATAGCTGCTGCTGCACCTCGCAGTGACCTCAGTCTTCTGCAGAGTCTTCGGGAATACCATGACCCCAAAATTTCGGAAGTGGCATTAAAAAAACTCAGCGGTCATCTTTGGTATCTTTCGGAGGAGATGGTGGGCCTCGCGATTTTTGATCCTGAGGTGTCTGAAGAGACTAAAACAGCAATGGTGAAGGCGATGGAGGAAGTTGAAAGAAAGCCTGATTGCCAGAAGAGAAGGAAAGGTGTTGCTGAGGGGGCTTCAATCGAGTCACTAGCAACAGCAAACTCAAAAAGACTGCTGTTGTCTCTGGGGTCAGGTGTGGGATACCTGAGGAAGGAGGTGCGGGATTGGGACAGTGATCCTGATTACCAAATAGCGAAGAAATCAGTGGCAAACCTCTCTGTCGTGAACGATCATGCAGAGAGGGGGGTTGCTCTCATTAATGAATACAACGGCTGCCACACCAGGAATGAGGAACAACTGCAGTATCTCCTGCAAGTTGTTGTTAACTACAGGAAGCAGTTTCCTCAACCACTGAAGTCAGCCTGGCAACTGGGCGAGAAAACAAAGATCAAATGAGGTGCAGAGGGAATTGTTAGTCAATTCATTTTGGAATTGTTAGTTACCCTAATAGTCATGTACTGTCACCAAGATTAACTTTGCTGTGATTTTCAGATTATACCAAAACTTCGTGTCATGTGCTACCCCTACAAATTAACTGATTCAAATAAAACTTTCCTAGAGGTGTTTTCTCATCCATCCTCATAAGTTACAACCCAGCAATAAAAACAAATCACAAAAAAAAATTCCACCCCTATAAGAGTGGACCACCCTAAATTGCTATCCTCAATGCTGGAATAGAGGGAGTCATCTGCACTGATGCAGTGTTGAACCCTCTGAGAAGCCCTCTTACCAGATGCCCCTCTTAGCCTACCCTTCCATCTTCTTACCTTTTTCCCTCTGATCCCCACCCTCAAGCTTCTTTTTACCCTCCTTAGTAGTGGAATGCACAGTCACCTTATAAGGTCTTTCTTCCTTCCCCTCACTCACACTTTCGCTCTCTTCTCCTTCCAGGCCCTTTACTGCTACCTCTTTTGGATGTGCCCCTTTCTTATCACCAACACCCTTGCTATTTTCCCCTTCAAAACCCCCCTTCCCATTTTCCCCTTCAAAACCCCCCTTCCCATTTTCCCCTTCAAAACCCCCCTTCCCTTCCTTTTTCCCAATATCACACTTTTGCTTACCATCTTTCCCATCAAGCTTGCCCTCCAACCCACTCATTCTCTTAATCATTGCCTTTAACCCATCATCCATCGCTTTCCTATTCTCAATCATCTTTTCTTCCATCTCTCGATGGCAAACTACCAATTCTTTACTCTGCTCATCTAATCTACATTGCAATTTCCCCAAAACATTCTCTAATTTCGCCTTCTCTAACTCTAATTGATGATTCCTAGCCCTTTCTACCTCCAACCCCTCCTCCATCTCCCTCAACCTCCTCTCTTTAACTCCTCCTTGGTAGGCATCTCTAAAGATGCTACCCTACTTTACTTCTACTCTATTTACTACTACTACTACTACTACCACCACACCACCACCACCCTTTCACTCTCCTTCTATACAACCCAACCAGGAAACGGTTCTAGGTAAATTCCACTGCAGAAAATTCCACCACGGTAAATTCCACCAGGTAAATTCCACCAATGGTAAATTCCACCAAAGTAAATTCCACCAAGGTAAATTCCACCAGGTAAATTCCACCAGGTAAATTCCACCAGGTAAATTCCACCCCAAATTATTTAAAATAAAAAATGATTTAAATAAGTAAAATGTAAATATTTTATTCATATGGGTACAAATAGAAGAATACAACGAATATTACAATAATTTATGGTGCTCTTCCAATATGTGCTCTACCGCGAAATTTACATTCCAATACGTGATCTACCTTAGATTATTCGGATTAGCAGCAGGTACGTTAGTTAGCCTTATAAGGCTAACTAACGAAAATATCACGACAACCTAACCAATCGTCAAGGGCGTATAGTTGACCTAATGATTGGTTAGGTTAAGTCATGATATTTTCTTTAGTGCTAATCCGAATAATCTAAGGTAATATTTACATTTTACTTATTTAAATCATATTTAAGTAATGTAAGTAAAATGTAAATATTACCTTAGATTATTCGGATTAGCACTAACGAAAATATCATGACTTAACCTAACCAATCGTTAGGTCAACTATACGCCCTTGACGATTGGTTAGGTTAAGTCGTGATATTTTCGTTAGTTAGCCTTATAAGGCTAACTAACGTACCTGCTGCTAATCCGAATAATCTAAGGTAGATCACGTATTGGAATGTAAATTTCGCGGTAGAGCACATATTGGAAGAGCACCATAAATTATTGTAATATTCGTTGTATTCTTCTATTTGTACCCATATGAATACAATATTTACATTTTACTTATTTAAATCATATTTTATTTTAAATAATTTGGGGTGGAATTTACCTGGTGGAATTTACCTGGTGGAATTTACCATTGGTGGAATTTACCATTGGTGGAATTTACCATGGTGGAATTTACCATGGTGGAATTTACCGTGGTGGAATATACCGTGGGGGAATATACCGGCCACCCCAGGAAACAACCCACTTTTCTGAGTGGAAGTCCCTGTTCAGGCTCCACTTATTTTATGTGGTGGGATTTGGTTAACCGAATGGCCACACCAGATAAAATATAGTAATTTTTATTTTTAAGGCCTCCACAAAACCAGGCTGCTCACCTTGAAGGGTTGTTGGATCCAGGCTCGCTGCCCAGACCTCTGATTCCACGACTGCTGGCTCGTACTGCCAACAGTTTCTCACTTGTTTTACAGGTCTTGCAAGAGTAGCTTCCTTCTGTTAGTGCTTCAATATTTTTGGCATCCTTTTCTTGATAAAATTTATAGTTCTTTTTGTTTAATAATGGTCTTCAGTTTCTCAGACAGATCCTTTGAATTTAGTTCCCTCCTTTATGTTCTTTATTCTCTTTTGTTAAATACTTAAACTATTTATTTTCTATTTTAACATTTCCACAAACACCAGATTGGTTTCCCCACTTCTCACAACCCTCAAAACTCGAGTTTTGACACACACGCTGGTTCTTGTTAAAATATTAACAATTTAGTACTAATGCCATTCACTAATAGGTTTTAACAAGCAAGAGTCATTTTTGAGAGATCTTTCATACTAATAATAATAATAAATTGCTTTCCTATACAGTCATTAGATTATCTTAATTCTTATTCTTTTTCTTACAATATTCTCAAACAAATGGTTTATTCCTCATTCCTTGCTAACAAGTTTATCACACAATTCAAGTTATCTTTGTTATTACTTAATCTTTAATAACACCTTTATATTTAATTTTTACTAACACTTCAATACTTTTTATCTTTATTATTTAATCTTTGTTTAGTCTTTATTCCTCTGGAAAGAAAGAGAGGACCATTAAAATCTTATCTATAACAATATTTCAATCAAGAATTAAATAAATTTAGTATATAAATAATAATAATCAAGGCCAGGGGGAAAGGGGTTCACCCTCCACAGCGTGACCTTGGAGGTTCGAAAGGTCATATCTCGGGTTCTACTGTACTGATTTTGACAATCTTGGTCTCAAAATGCTCAGGAAAGGATGTAGCATAACTTTGATTCCTGCTGTAAAAATCATAGAGCATCAAATAAAAAGTTCCATTTCTATATGACCTTTGACCTTAACTCCAGAAAAACCTTCAAAATTCAAGGTCATGGAAATTGACATGAAAAATGTCCTTGATATAAGACATCCACAAGCAGAAAATTAGAGTGGGATCTCCATGGGTTTGCTTTCCAGAGGCCTTCAAAGATATGCAGGTGGAGCATTTTGTATACTTTTGACAATTAATACTTACTGTTTATTAACAATTATTGACTATTTACAACTATTATTAACAACTTATTGACAATTAATAATAAATAAACAACACAGAAGCACACATCTAAACAGTTCAAACATGGCATCCATAGTTTTTACCTCATTTTTTGGTAGCATGGTTTTTCAGGATCCTATTAGCTTCATTGGTTTCCCTCTCTGTGATTGTGTATGACCTTCCAGTGGCTGTCCTAGGGTGGATCATTGTGAGGATATCAGACACATACACTGTCAGCAATTGGGTTTCGGGAGGAAGGCAAAAGACTCTTTTGGTCCATGGGGGTGAAGGAAATTTATTTCCACTTCCCCCACTTCGAGATATGTTTCCATAACACAAGCCACCCACCAGTGGTTGTTGTATTCCACTCTCACATATTCATTGATGTTTTTAATTGATTTGTGTGTGGCTTCTTGAGGGGCAGTGAACTCCCTTCAGTTTCTCTTAAAGTTGTCTCTTAAAGGGATCACAACACTGTTTATAATAATTTAAATGGTAAGACATGTTTAAAATTTATATATTAGCTTCAGTTCCTATAATAAGTAAAAAGAATATTAAATGTTTTTATTTTTAATGATAACAGGCAAACACAAGCACAGCCAATATAGGCAAGGCACTAAAATAATATGGCATGCAGATACCATATATGAGCAGTGTTTATCATGTGGTCATAAAAGGCAAACTGAACCCTTAATGACCAAGGCTCATGCTAATGGAAGGAGCCCTCAGACAATCTCATTTTGCCATGACAAGTTGTAGCATGATACCACTCAACCTTACAAACAGGCAGTACAAATTATCTCTTATTTTAATTGTGTGTGTGTGTGTGTGTGTGTGCACGCGCGCAATATATATAGTTAGGATAAAACTATTATATAGTTAGTATAGCCCAATTCCTGAACTTAAAGGTAAAAATACACAACGTCATTGACTAAGTCATGGGTAATTCCAGGACAGATCAACCAATGGACAACACCACCACCTCTTCAATTTTGCTGAAACTTGGTACAGGGGTAGATTTTGGCCAAAAAAAATGATTCCCAAGTTTTTAGCTTGATCTGACCAACAGTTCAAAAGTTATGAGCGATGTCATTTTGAGGTCAAGCGTTGACCTCACATTTTTCAAACTGCCATAACTTTCCTCCTGTTGGTCATAGCCCTATAAAAGTATACACTTTTGGAATTAGAATGATCTGTAGATTCCAAAAATGACATCGGTTTTGATGTAGGATGAAAAATAAAAATTTTACTTATAAATGAATATTTGAGGTCATCATTTGACCTCAGATACTGAATTTTAGAAAAATTCATTGATGAGAAAAATGTTCCCCTATCATTTATCTATCATTATCAGCTTTAAAAAGTTTGTGTATAGGCCATTATACATTTCAAAACACAATTTAAGTAATACTAACTTCCTGTATTTTTTTTACTATAAACATCTAATTTTGCCTCATTTCATGATCTAGACATCCTGAGAGCTAGATAGCTATAGGTGCTTGAATATAGAGAAGTATATAAAAGAGTGCTACACATGATATATACTGTATATGTATATATATATTATATATATATATATATATATATATATATATATATATATATATATATACCCCCGCAAGGGGGTTCTAAGCTCGTGCTCTTGAGTGCTCTTTGTGCTCGTTTGTACGTGCTTGTTCCTGGAGGTTTCACGTGCGCCCTCCCGGCCCTAGCACCCAAGGATGATGGGGCTCGACCCTGCAGTCCTTGTCATCCTTGGTCTTTTTCCACTTCGACTGTCCCCTCCACCCTTTCTTTTTCCTCTGTCTTTCCTCTCACTTTTTCTTTGTTTTTCCGCTGAGATATGCCCTTTAAATAGAGGCGAATCGGTTCTTCCTGAACTAAAAAAAAATATATATATATATATATATATATATATATATATATATAATATATTTTGCTTCTTAATGCATTGTTATGTATTAGGTCATCCCATAAGTAATGCGCATTTTTTTATTTTTATTTTTTTTCAATTTTTATCATTATTTTACGGATAGAAATCAAACAACTCTTTGAAGTTATTTATATTTAAATAAATATTTATTTAAATATAAATAACTTCAAAGACTTGTTTGATTTTTATCCATAAAATAATGATAAAAATTGAAAAAAAAAAAAATTTAAAAATGCTGCATTACTTATGGGATGACCTAATATTAGGTGTTTAAACAAAAATAAATATCCCCCATTTCATCTCTGCCACAAGACTCATCAGACAACTTTGATTAAACTGGCTGTTGTTATGGGGGAACTTCCAATCCCCTTTATTAATGAATACAATATAAAAGTTATCAAAACAGTTGAACATTACTTAAGGAAAAAAGTAATAGGTAATACATATTTTTTAAAATTTTTATTTTTTTTCCAGATTTACCGCCGATTCGTACCTAAAGAGACGGCACATATCTCGGTGAGGCAGTGAGTGGGTGATGTCACTGTGCTAGGGGCGGTAGACTAGGGGAATGAGTAAGGGTCAGTCGATGGATAATGGGTAGGAGGGGTACGGTTTCAGATACGATGGAGCAGGTGGGAGTGAGTAAGGAAGAGGAGAACGGCTTCCGCTGAAAAGTGGGGGCCATCGGTGAGTATAGATCGTAGGCAGTTAGGTATGGGGTTTTCGGCCGAGAGAGGGAAACACCTGCGACGGAGAGCGGCCAACTTTGAGCATTCCACCAGAAGGTGTAAGACAGTGATAGGGGTATGGCAGGTAGAGCAAAGCGGGGCTGGCGATTTCACCATAAGGTGTCCATGGGTGATGCGGGTGTGACCTATGTGGAGACGGGCTAGGATTACTTCTTTATGGCGGGACCGGTGGAATGAAGAAGCCCAGTGTCCTATTTGCGGTTTGATCGTGTGGAGTTTATTTTGTGTGGCCTGGTCCCATTCCCGCTGCCATAGTGGGAGCGGAAAGCCGGGAAGAAGTCGGAGAAGGGGAGGGGTCGGGAGGAGGCCGGCAGCAAGCAGGCCGTTTGCTGTGCGGTCCGCCGCCTCGTTACCCTGGATGCCGACATGAGCCGGGACCCAACAGAATGCGATTGTCTTATGTTGGAAGATCGTTAAAAGTGGAAGGTCTGCTGGATGGTACAGACGAGCGGGTGAGGGGAGTTAAATCTTTCTAGGGAGAGAAGTGCACTTTGGGAATCCGAATAAATGACAAAAGAGCTGGCAGAGTGGGTGCGCACAATATCGAGGGCCTCCGTTATGGCGAAAAGTTCCGCCGAAAAAACGGAGGCCTCGCGGGGCAGGCCGACGCTCCGGGAGAGCGGCTGGGACAGAATCACCGCTGAGGAGGCCACACCAGCTTCCGAGCGGGAACCATCCGTGTAAATGGCGATTGCGTCCGGGTGTTGGGTTGCGTGTTCGCGGAAAAGTGACCTGTATATCATGGCGCTCGTGGTAGTCTTCGGTAGGGAACACAGATCTTTGCAGAACTTGATAGGGGTTAGGATCCAGGGGGGGTAGATGCTGAATGAAATGGGGATAACTGAGGGGGCGGGCATGTTGAAAAGATCAAGGAAAGAGCGGACCGCTTCAGTGAAGTGCCAGCTCCGTCCCTGAGGTGGTAGTTCTAAAACCGCCGTGCCCAGAAGCGAAGAAGGTAGCCTCTGTGCACGGAGGTATGTCCGCATGAGGAGTAGACCCCGTCGGAGGGCGAGAGGGAGATGATCACATTCCACATGGAGGCTGGAGGCTGGGGAGGAGCGGAAAGCACCGGTGGCGAGGCGGAGGCCTCTATTAAGTACCGGGTCCAGGATACGGAGGCGGGCGTTGGAGGCTGAACCATAAACTGCGCTACCATAGTCCAGCTTCGACTGTACTATGGAAGTATAAAGGCGAAGAAGAGAGCGTCGATCTGCACCCCATGTGGTGTGAGAGAGGTGATCCAGGAGAGCGAGGGGGCGTCGAAGGGATTGCTTTAGTGCTTGAGATGGGGAACCCAATTGAGCCGTCGGTCTAGGGTCATGCCCAGAAAACGCGTGGAGGGTACCACCTCAAGAGGACTGCCGTATAATGTAACAGAGGGTAGAGGAAGGGTTGTGGGTCTTCTTCTACTGAAGACCATACACTTGGACTTAGGGATGGAGAGGCGGAAACCCACCGACGTCGCCCACCTCTCCACCCGGTAGATGGCGAGCTGCATTTGCCGTTGAACGACAGACGGTTCTCGCCCTGCGAAGTAGATTGCAAGGTCATCCGCGTAGATGGAAGAGCGGATTGTGGGTGGAAGGCATTGTGAGACCGTGTTCATCACGACAGAGAAGCAGAGAACACTGAGGATGCTTCCCTGTGGGACCCCGTCCTCCTGCACAAAGGTGTCAGAGAGGACTGAGCCCACCCGGACTTTAAAGGTCCGAGAAGTAAGGAAGCCCCTGATGAAGGTAGGCATGGCTCCGACAAGGCCCAGATGTCGGAGCTGACCGAGGATCATTGCTCGACGGGTGGTGTCATAGGCCTTCTGGATGTCGAAGAAAACTGACAGTACGAACTGTCTATTGTCGAAGGCATCCTGTATGTCTCGGCTGAGAAGCAGGAGGGGATCAGTGGTGGAGCGGAATTGTCTGAAGCCGGACTGGGTAGACGGGAAGGAATTGGTACGTTCAAGGACGAACGATAATCGCGTAGCGACCATTTTTTCGAGGATCTTGCAGGCACAACATGTCAGGGCGATTGGTCTGTAGTTTGTGGGGTCCAGGGAATCTTTGCCGGGCTTGGGGATAGGGATGACGTGGGCCTCCTTCCACCTAAAGGGGAAGGCACCCTCTATCCATATGCGATTGTAAGTCTAGCAGGAAAATTTGTAAGGTAGAGTGGAGGTGTTGGATCATGCCGTACGGAATACCGTCCGGGCCGGGGCAAGGGGATCGTCGAGAGGCCAGTGCCGTCTGTAGTTCACGCATGGTAAACAATCGGTTGTAGGTGCTGTCTATGGACGGTGGGGAGGGGCTATCGTCAGGGGCGGGTACGGGATTGGCTGCAGAGGAAGAAACGGCGGCGAAGGTAGAAGCAAGGTGGTCTGCCACCGACTTGGGCTCACATAGGAGTCCGTCGTTTGTCCGGAGGACCGGGGGTCGGGAGGGGACATGTCGCCTCTCGACGCCCCGCACCTTCTTCCAGATGGTAGCCGAAGGTGTGTTGACGGTAATGCCGGACACAAAGGCACGCCAAGAGGCTCGGCGCGCTGTCTTCATTGTGCGGCGGGCGATGGCCCTGACCCGCTGCATTCCGTGCGATGGATGGGGAGTCGCGTCCGGTAAAAGCGCCGAGTTGCCTTCTTCTTGGCGCGCACGGCCTCCGCGCACTCCGGGGTCCACCAAGGAACCCGTCGGGCGCGGGGGTAGGCGGAGGATTGTGGTACGCTTGTGCTTGCGGCCGTTAGAACGACGGACTCGAAGTATGCGACGCACGTCGATGGATGGGAAGTGGGCAGTTGTAAGGGTGGTATATGTGTTGTCGCGGAAGCGGGCCCAATTCGCGTGGTGGTAACCCACCTTACCGGTACCCGTACGGTCTGGTCGGGTCGATTGAGGGTGAGTAGAATGGGGAGATGGTCACTGCCATAGTCTCTCGGAGGACTTGCCACGTGAAGTCTAGGAGGGCATCAGTTGATACGAGGGACAGGTCTATACAGGATGGAGTGCAGGTGGTGGCATGGTAGAATGTAGGAGAGCCATCGTTGAGGCACTCGAAGGAGAGCTCGGTCATGACGGATATCAGGGTTGGGGCCATATAGGTGGTGTGTGTCGCCCCACAAGGGGTGACGACTATTGAAATCGCCCAGTAGTAGGAAGGGCCTGGGGAGTTGTTCCACGACTTCCACCAGGTCGTCGCGGGAGACTTGAGCGTGGGGGGGAAGGTAGATTGAACAAATGGTGTACTGTCTATCCAGGGAGAGCCGGACGGCAGTCACCTGTAGCGGGGACCGGATGGAGAGATTGTAGAAGGGGACTGCGTGGTGGACGAGGATGGCAGCTCCCCTTCGAGTGCAGGTAGGAGGCGGGGTGGCGACGCAGAAATAACCAGTGGGGCAGGGCATGGACCTGGTCCCCAGGATTAGCTCCTGGAGACAGACACACACCGGACGGGAAGTGGCAATCAAGGAGTTAAGGCCTTCATAGTTTGCAAAGATTCCTCGACAGTTCCAGTGGACTATCGTGGTTTTCGGGGGATCCATTAGTTGATGAAGGGGGATGGGTAAAGGTGTAGGCGCTAGGAGGTTGGAGTGTGAAGGGGATCTGGAGTTCGCGAAACTGAAGGCTGGGTCGGGAGCATGGCTGGCTATCTACCGTTCACCAGGGAAGGAATCGGTCGGCCTGTCGAACCCTGCGGAGGTTGCGGGGTCGAGTCGGCCGAGCGAGACCGGAGGCGTGGATCACGGCAGGCAGAGGAACATCGTGGGCTGAGCGGGTCGGAAGTGCCTTGTCGGGCTTCTATGGTCGGGCCAGGGGGGGGCACGTTAACCCAAAAGGGGCGCTACCCCGCCTGTCCGGGGTCTCACGGCGGACCCTAGGTGGTGACAGGGGGTACCAAAAAGACCGGGCGGGTGGGAGGGAGGGCGTACTCAGGGTAGCTGATAAGGGGGGGGTCGGGGATGTTGGGGGTGGAAGGAGGTGAACCAGAGTGGTCTCGTGGAGGGGTGGAGAAAATGGCACCAGGAGGCAAGGGCAGATCCAGGAGACTCATGGGCGTGGGCGCAGCCGAGCTTCCCTCGGTCACACCGTGCAGCTGCGCCAGAGCCGCATCCACTGGATCCACTGGGCTGGGTCTCGTCGTACAGGGCGGGTCGTGGATTTCGGCCACTATTGTCAGAGTCTGTGGGGTAGAACGGTGG
Organism: Bathynomus jamesi; assembly: GCA_023014485.1. Lineage (NCBI taxonomy): Eukaryota > Metazoa > Arthropoda > Malacostraca > Isopoda > Cirolanidae > Bathynomus > Bathynomus jamesi. The sequence continues at coordinate 134,034 of JAJOZX010007627.1, read as the reverse complement.
GACTTCTACGATGGGGAGAGATGGACATAGTGGGCGTGGTGGGCGGTGTAAGGGTCCGAGCCGTCTTCTTGGTCTTAGGGGAAGAGGGAGAGAGACGTTGGGAGGCCGGAGGGTCTGGTGACACGCTCCGGCGTCTCCGCCTCGACGGCTTGCTCCGGGCGGCAGGTTCGGGCGTGTACAGGGAGTACTGGGAAGGCAGGGTTTGAGGTGGCTGGGACCTGGAAACCCTGGTCCCAGACTCCTGGGGGATTCGTGGCAGGTGAGGCGGGAAGAAGAGGAACGGTGGGGGGACAGGGGACCGTCGGGTCCTGCGAGGATTTGCTATGTGGGGAACAGGAAGCAGTGGCTGGGGGGGGTTTCGGCGGCAGGCCAGGGCGGCGTGCCGAGATGATAGAGCCGAGAGCAGCGGCATAGGACACCCCCGGCCTCACCTCCCGACTCCGCACCCTGTCGCGTGCCTCACGGGGGCTAAGGAAGTCCGTCACCTGTAGGCTCGGACCTCCTTCTCGAACCTGAAGAAAAGGCATTCTCGGGATGAAGAGGGATGTGCGCCTTCACAGTTCGAGCATTTGGGTGTGTTGGGGCACCTGTCAGGGTGGGCGAGTCGTCCACAGTGAACACATAATGGATGCGGCTGTCGACAAGCGGAGCTGACGTGTCCGAATTTATTGCATTTGAAGCAACGGGTCGGGTCTGGGACGTATGGGCGGATAGAAAACTCGCATGAGGCGCGGTCTCCCATACCCCATACAATACAGCCAGGGGGGATTAGTGAGTTAAAAGTAAGGAGCAGACGTGGGGTGGGGGAGGGGGTGCCTCCCTGTTGGGATGTGAAACGATAGATCTTAGTAACTCCTTGGGGTGCGAGATCCTCCAGGAGCTCGTTCACTGCGACCGACAGTAGGCGGGTGGCATAAATAGTGCCCTGACTCTGGTTCAGGCGAGGGTGTGGGGAAACGGACACCGAGCATCCAAGGACCTCAGTGATGGAGAGTAGGGCTTTTGTCTCTGCGGGTGAGCGTGATTTTATGAGGAGGGAGCCATCCCTCTGCGGGCGTACGTCATAGCAGCTGGAGTTGCTGTGGGTTCAGATCGCCTGGAACGTCCGTTCAGAGTTGTTCGGGAGGGACCCAGATGTAGGCCGAATCACCAGGAATTTGTGGATACTTGGAAGGGAGAGGGACGCTGTAGAGTTGAAATGTACTGGAATATTCAACGGTCGGTAGGACGGCCATGAATGCCGGCTCCCCCATCCGCCGCGAGGCTCTCTCCGCGGGGAGGTGGGCTGACGGCGGGTGAGGGGGGCATATGGGGAGAGCAAGAAGCCGGGTTGTGGGGGCAAGTCCTCGGTGGAACTTGACTTGCCCGAAGGTGGCTGAAGTGGGCTGGGGCGAGGCCCCTGCTCTAGAGAGTGTAGGTCCAAGGGCGTAGTCGAGGGATGGACTGGGGTCATCAATGGAAAAGGAGAGTGCAAGCGTTCCGCTTCCACAGGGAGGTCAACCCCATTAGGTTGCGGTCTTTCAGTGGTAAAGGACTCGAGGGCCTGGTTGCCCACCACCTGAGTGTTGAGAGAAGGAGTAGTCCGGGAATGAGAAGCAGTAGTCGTAAGCCGGGGGGGAGAAGTGTCCATAGCTAAACAGAAAAGAACTTCATCCCCCGCGCGCATCCAGCCACCACCGACTCCAACAAGGGAAAGGCGAAGTGTGGGCACACTTGGTCCCACCGCCGATGGATGTCACGCAGGGGAGATACACCCGCACCCAGTCCCTGTGCCTGAAAGGCGGTCACTCTCATCCAACGCGCGGTGAAAAGTGGCAGGGACAGGGTTTGGGTTTGGTTGGAAAGCGACAAGGGTGCAGGGCAACCACCTCCCACACCCAAGGGCCAAGGAAAGGGTCAAAATCAAGGTCCAAAGAACAACGCCAGAAAAAAATAGGGAGAAGCCAGAAAGAATGGGTTAAAGGAGAAAGAAAGAAAAAGAAGCAGGAGATCAGCCGAGTCCCCAAACGGGCCCAATGGTCCACGAGGGCAGAGAAAGCCCTTACACCGAAGAAAGGTGTATTCCCACATTCGCCACAGAAGGACGCGCCCTATAGCTCTGGACAAAGCAAAGGGAGGTAATACATATATAATGACTCCATATTATACATAACATCACAGTAATTAACGTCCTACATATGTAAAGGGTGTCAGGAAATGATTGCCCCCCCCATGTACAGAAGAAACTGAAAGGAATAGAAAAAAACAGACAAAACCACGCGAAAGAGCATTTAATTTTGAATAAAAAACACTTGTTTTAATATCGGGTGTTGCCCTCATTTGCAGCTCTGACGGCCATTAATCGACGGGGGTATGATCCCAGAAGTTTCTCAAAGAGATCGGTATCATGACTCATTTCTTCAAGGACTTCGTTGATCTTTGCAGTCATAATTTCTGTTGAATACCGATTCTGAATGGGTTGTTCCAGCATTAAGGACTCCACCCGATCCTTCATGATGGATCCAACATGTTCACAGACATTAAGATCGGGAGAATTGCCAGGCCATTCATTATTTCTGAAAAAATCAATGTTATTGTCCTTAAGCAGTTGTTCAGTCGCAAGTGCTTTCATACAGGGGGCTTTGTCGTTAAGAAAGGTTGCCTGTTCAACATCCAAAACATACTCGGGGTCTTTCAAAAATGGAATTACATATTGGGCTAAAATTACATTTCGAAAATAAGGCCCATCCCAACTGGTTCCTCTTGGTTTGATAACCCAGATGAGCTTCCGAATAGAGAACATAATGAAAACACCCACACATGCTGGATTTTTTACTATTTCTCGATACTTCTGGTCGTCTGGGACTTCATCAGGAGTTGTTGCCCAAACCCGATCATTCTGAAAATTTGGTTTTCTGGAGACAAACAAAGAATTCATCGCTGACAACCAAGTGAAGGAAATCGTCTTCCATCCATTCCTCAAGATAATCACAAAACCATAGCCGATCTTCAATATTAAGATCACTCTTCCATGGCTTAGCTATTTCATGCCAAGCACTCAAGCCTTGGCGAACTCGAAATTGATGCACAAGTTGCCGATTGACTATCTTACCACGACGGATAAGTATCTCTTTCGCTACCTCAGAGCAGCTCTTCTTTCAGCGCCGTGATGCAGCAAGCACAATGTCTTTCGATTCTTGAGATAATTTCTCTGGTCTTCCTCCTCGAAATTCTGTTTCACAATCTTCAGGATTCTTATTCCAATTCCTTTTGACAAAGTCTTCTGATCTTTTTAATCTCTCAGCCACCCAGTGTTGAGTTATGAAAGTTGCACCAGCTTCCTTTGCTTCATGAAATGTGACAGCTCGAATGCGGTCAAGAACTCGCTTTTTCTCTGAATCGTTCAAAATAGATGATACCATGGTTTCTGTGGGGAAAAAAATGTTAAGAATTAAAATCACAGGAATAGAATATAATGGTTTTTATTCAGATTTTAACGCTCTTTCAAGTGGTCTTGCCAGTTTTTATCTATCTCTTCTAGTTTTTGCTCTACAGGGGGGGGGGCAATCATTTCCTGACACCCTGTACATATACACAGTAAAATTTAGGTTAATCTATTTATATGCTCCTTTGCAAAGTTTTCCATATCTTCTGCTGGGAAAATATACTGGATACGTGTTCCTTCTCTTAGTCCTGCCTGTACTGCTCCAAGGATATTGTTTGCTGGCACTGGGCAACTATCATCTTTGGTTGGGAATGTATATGATGGGGCAATGCCTGAGGGATGCAGGAAATTGATAATGTAATCTTCATATTCAGCATCATAGTCTTTTACCAACCCAAACCACAGTTCTTGTCCATATATACATCCAACAAAACACCCAACTTTCACTTCAGTGCATGTGTTTCCCTGAAGACTGCTGCCCTCTTCACTACCAGACTGAGTGCCAATATCCTTCAGTAGTAGGGTGTGTCAATTTGGGAGGTGAAAATTAATTTTTGCCAATTCCTTCACTGAGGGATTTTAAAAATATGTTTTTGGATGTGAAGAATTCAAATCTGCTATTATTTTTGTGATTGCTCAACACTTAGCTTGGTAAATCTACGTTTGATTAAAAAGCACATAAATTGCTCTCGGAAAATAACATTTATTAATTTTAGCTTCTCAAAATGTCAGGTAATGCTATAAAAATTTTAGTTTCTCTGCATAAAACATATCCTAGTAATCATAAAACATATCCTTGTAATCATAAAACATTAGAAAGTAATGACATCAGTAAAAAAAATTTAAACAACAAGTTTCATCAAGTCTTGCTTTGATTCATTCTTGGACATCAGCTGCCGACTTGCTTCTTGGCCTCTGATATAGCCCTCACGTTTCTCATGTGTATACACCCTGCCTGCTGCCTCTGTGACTTGTTTCACACACCTCTCTATTGACTGAGCATGACAGGGCCACTGTGGAACTTGCATAGGCTTGTCAAAGAACTTCTTTACTTCCACTGTAGTCAGTTTACATGTCAAAGGAGGTTCAAATACCCAGTCAGACCAGTCTGTCAGCTCCAACATGGAAGAAGCACTGGGGTTGATGGAAGGTGTTCCTGGGACGTACAGAAAGATCTCCAAGTGTGTCATCATCTCCACCCCTCATGTCAGCAATCTTTTGGACACCAGCTCTCCTCTCCTCACTATCATCTGAGCACAAGAGTGTCTGGATTATCATTTCGCTGAATGCATACCATGCTGAGTGCTTGATGGTTGGCAAAACAGCATCCACTACAACCTTCTTTTGCAGCCTAACTAGCCGCAGCTGAAACAAGATGTGGCGTGGGCCTTCCACCCAAGAGTGTTTTACTTTGATGTTGAACCAACAGGGGTAGTACACACCAACAATGTATTCCACTATCAGTCTTAAGTTGTTGAGGGTTTTGCCTTTAAGGCCATGTTTTGAAACCCATATGCGACAAAGCCTGTTTGCTGTTGTCAACCACCTTGAATGGCTCACTGGACCAATTTCAAGAAGGGCCAGATCTGTGGGAAGTTCTCCTGTCCTTATGGCCTGTGTGATCCTATACCCGTACGCTTGATCAGTAGAGAGATCCTTTACGACATTGTCACTCAGTGAAGTAAGAGGCTCTCCAATTGAGAGTTTGGTGAATGAAGGATCAATTTCAAGTTCGGTTGCAGTGTCTAGCATCTTGCCAATGTTACCTGTCCACTTGTTGTTAGACAAGGTCTTCCCATCCAGTGCTGTGATCAAGTGTCGCAGGGGTAACTCGTTAGTGTGGAGGGCACAAACCAACCAGATCAGCTTACGGCAAAGCTTGACCTCTACCCAATGCATGGAACCACCCTCCCAGCCAGTGTTAACATTTGTAGAATCACCTCCAATGGCCTGCAGGCTTTTATCAATGCCCTTCTTCTTCATGAAATCTACAAGATTATCAGCAATAACTTCAGCAGGTTTTTTCTCGTTGAGCCTTTCTCAGGAGTGAAGTGGTAGAGATATCTTCCACCTGGCTCACTGCACACAGAATAATGCTCTTCTTTGATGATGCTGGGGAACTGACGATCTGAATTGTCTGCTTTCAGCATAACTTTAGTTGTATCTTGACGGCCGTCAAAGAAGATGCAGTCAATTTCACCCTTCTTACAAAGATCATCAAATTCCTGATCCAGGGATCTCATAACTTTTTCTTGGGCCCTCTTGACTTTATTGTGATCAACTACAAGTCTCTTGTCTTCTTCAGTGATCAAGCCAGCATCCATAAAGGCAGCAGTGGTGATGGCAGCTGTGGCACGCAGGCCAACACCATATCTGATGCTTTGCATAGCAACATTAGGTATTTCTAATGTGTTGTACTCTGGCTTTTTATTGGAAGTTGAAGACGTGCTTGGTATTTCTAATGTCACTTCATAACTTCCATCCTTTCCATCTTGAGCATCAGCTATTTGTTCTTCATTTTCATCATCAGAGAAAATTATTTCATTTGATGGCATTGAAACATCCTGCTTACTTGTCTGCTTATATTCAGCAAGCCTTCTTTCGTCTTCTTGCCGCTTCTGCTTTTTGACTTGTCTGTTGTGCTCAGGTTGATCTGGCAAGCCAATCTGATGTGGTCCAATAGAACCAGACTTGTCTCTCTGACCTTTAATGAAAGCAAGTTCCTTCACAGGGATCTTCATCTCCTTAGGGCAAGTACAGTTAATGTGAGTTTCGTTTTTGCAACCAGCATCTGCAAGGCAGCCAAATTCAGAGCAGAGAACAATTTTACACTTGCAACTGAGGATGTCAAAAAGCTTGTCAATTTTGCAATGAAAGCCTCTTTGACATGTAGCTTTCCTCTCCCAAGAGATATGTTTTTGGCCTGCTCCCAGCTCTCTTAGATCTTGTTTAAGATTGTGACTCGTGAATTTACAACGGGGGCTACAAAAGAACTGTTTGCTCATTCCCACTTTTCAAGCACTTTAGGGTAAATGTCCTTTGCAAGACTGGCTGCTGGGTAGTTTCTCACATCCTCACCACTTTGTTCTCTTAGCAGTAGCCCATATTTCAGAATGTCTCGCAGAGTTGGGAGTTCAGAGGGCAACAACTCTCTACCAGTTTCAATTAGGTTGCTCATATGTGTGAATGTCCCCAGTCTTGTCTTCCTTTTAGAAGCCATTGTAGGTCAATTCCCACTGGTTAGGATGGTAGCACTGACGGACAAGTAATCTTCAGCACACTGATGAATATGTTTCAACCTGTGAAATAAGCAAAAACAGCAGTGCATTATATATACAGCATATATAATTATTAATATAATAATTATTATATAATTCCACAAAAAAGTAAAAAAAGTCACTATTTTTATGTAGCTTCTTACCAAGCAAAACTAAATTATATTAAATTAACAAAAATATCTTTAGAATTCCTAAGTCATGCTGCAACTTTTTAGCACCCCTCATATTTGGAATTTGAAAGTTGAAAAATTCGACACACCCTACTTCAGTAGGCTTTTGAGCTCTCCTTTGGCACTCTGAGAGAGGGGGTAAACCATTAAGCTATCCATTGACATAGGTATAAGTCTATGAAGTTTTAGGGTACCTGCAATTGACTTGATTGAAGGGCTGAAATGCTGCTCTAATCTCTCTTCGATCTCCTTGACTTTCATTGATGACACATACAAAAATTTTATTAAAGACTTCATTTCATTGGAACAAAACTGGTACATGTCTTCAGCTGTTAAAATTTGTTTTTCGACATGTCTTTGTAGGCTTGCTTTTGCTACTGCTCTCTTGACAGTACTTCCAATTCCATCACATGCATTTTTGCCATGCAATGTAGGAAAAAAATGCCACTCAGCATCAATCCCAAAGTCAGCTCTGTGATGGCAAAGGTTCAAGAAATTGAATTTGTTCTTATACTGAGCAGCATATCCATCAGTAAAATAGTGAATTTTTGTCAGAGTTGAATGTTCTGCACAGATAACAGGTATTAGCTCTTGGAGAAAAAAGTACACCATCACTGTATTATGTTTCAATGAATCTGAAATGAAGCAATAAATCTGATGACAGATAGTATCAGATTGTTTCCTGTAAAACAAATGGGTGTACTGTGTATTGAGAGTTTTCCCAATAAAATCCTTGTGCTGCATCCTGGACAATGAATGAATAGTTCTCTGCAAAATCTCCTACTAAGCACCCTTCATGCAATGGGAGGTTATTTTTAAAATTTTTTAAATATTCTGCTTGGTGTTTACTCGTAAAATGATGCCTTGTGAGATTAGAAATGCTCTTACTTAATGATTCTATGAAATCATATAAATTCTCAACCTTTTTTGTCAGTGAACAGTGGTCCACTGTCACCCATTGCTTATAATGAATTTCTTCTGGTAGAGTCTCCATAGCATCTAATCCTTCCAACAAGGCCTTGACACCCTGTTCGCGTGGGCAGTTTTGGCACTTATGCATCATACAATCTTCATTGTTGATGTCACAACTGAAGCAGCCATCAGCTGTGAATATTCTAGCTGTCTCACTCCAAGAGCTGCAAGCTGCAGTTTGGGATTCTATGTACAGACACAAACTGAATGTGTACCACTGCTACCTGCGAGGATACACCAAGCAGGACGAAGACTGGCAAAACTACTAAATCCAATATGAAGATTATTTGAATCCTTAGTAAATTCTGCATAGAGCTCTCGCAAATTACAAAGTATTAAACACTTTTGCATCTTTATCTTTTCTCCTTCTTCATTGATTACATCCTTACAGTCTTTCATTCCAGGACATTGATGGCTATATTCATCTAATTCATAAATATTTCTCACTTTCACTTTTGTCTCATTTGTAATTACTTTGCCTTTACTCATTGATGGGATTTCAGGTAGTACTCCATGTTCACTTTTCAGACAGTGACTTTTTTTTACCATGTAAGTTGATGTTCCAAAGAATGTCGATGTTTTACCTATTGTAAATTGTGACAGTGATAAAATTTGAAGTTTTAACTTGCTGTTTTGTGTGGTGTTGAACTTATCCTTAAGCTCCCTCATGAGAAGTTCATACCTGCAATTTTTAGAAAACTTTTATTAAAAAGATTTCTAACTAGCTAGTTGTAAAATATAAAAATTCTAAACATATCCCCTTAGTGGATAGTTTCATTGCGTTAATTGGTGATACCTTAACCCTTTAACGCCAAACTTTTTTGTAGGGTTAAGTCTAAATACGTGTATTTAAAAAGTTAACTAAAGGCAACATGTGATGGTAAAGGGTTAAAGCTACTTTAGATAGGCCTAATCATATATGGTATGTATAACAATATATATATACAGGGTGTCCCAGAATTAACTATCTATTTCAATGAAATTGGACAAATTTAATAAAAACTGACATAATTTTGTGTTTATTACTAAATTATGATACAAAAACAAATATGATTTATAAATATAAGTCAAAACTTTATTGAGAAGTTTCAACATGTGCACCGTCTGTATCTCTGCAAATTTCAAATCTATCCTCAGCGCTGCGAAACACATTTTGAAGCATTTCAGGTGTTATCTCCCGCACTGCCAACTGGATGCGTTCTTTAAGTTCAGCTAAACTATTGATCTTTTGGCGATAAACCTTTGTTTTTATGAAACCCCATGCAAAGAAATCCAGGGGTATCAAATCCGGAGAACGCGGAGGCCAAGGTCGAGGTCCTCCACGTCCAATCCACCGATTCGGAAGGCGTCTGTTGAGGTATTCTCGAACAATTAGAGCATAATGACATGGTGCTCCATCTTGTTGAAACACAACATTATCAAGAATGTCATCATCAAGAAGCTGTGGGGGTCATTCTCTGTCAGATCAACCAAAAAGAATTGAAATTAACACCCTCATCTCTCATATTTTGCTGAAATTTGGTTTATAGGGAGTTTGTGAGCCCTGAATCCATTTCTGAAATTATAAGGTCATCCGACCAACGTTCAAGAGATAGACCTGGGCAATTTGAGGTCACTCGCGAGGTTACTAACATTTGGCGAGCCATAACTTGGGTAATAATTGTCATAATTATATAAAAGTATATATATTTAGAATCAGAAAACGACAAGGAATCCAAATATGCAAGTTTTAGAACTCTAGGTTGAAAAATAAAAAGTTACACTGAAACCAAAATTTGAGGTCACGATTTGACTCTGGGGTATCAAATGAGAATTTTTTTTTTAATGTTAAAAATGAAGGCATAGGCATTGCTATAGAAATCAGCAAAAAAAAAGTTTGTTTATGTTAGTATTTTTCATGTAACTAACATATAAGTGAACACCATATTCATAAGTTGTGCGTCATTCTACCTATTTTTTTCACACTTAAGCTCATAATTTGACCTATAGAAATTAAAATTACATTTTTTATAGATATAAAAAACAAAGTCAGAGTTCTTGACTAATAGAAACAATCATAAAAAGTTTGTTTTATGTTGGTACTTTTCATGTACTAACTTATAAGTGAACACCATATTTATAAATTGCTTGTCATTTCAAGGAATTTTTATATCTTAGCTCTCAATTTGACCTCAAGCTCCAAGAATTTAATAAAAATTGTATTTCACTGCTATCTACACTGGCAATAATAGTTATAATAGTGAAAGGGAAACGAGCTCACATGTAGCCTAAACAAACCTGTTAAACATGTTGCTACTTGTCTAAGTGCAGAATCAACACAGATAGTTGCAAAATTCCTTGTCTACAGGTTAGTACAGTTCCAGCCAGCACTGTGGGTGGCTGGGGGTATGGTGTTTTAATGAGCCTCAGAGACTATCAAGGCCTAAAATATTAAGTGTGTATAGCTATATATTTTCTAAAAAATATATTTACCTAATTGTAAATCCTATATCTTTACAGATCAAAATACAATGGTTCGGCACTTGAAATACTGCCAGGACCCTATTCAAAAACACAAGAAACGCATAACAATCATCTAGAAAAGTGACTGATGTACTTGTTGAAAATGTGCTGGAAGAGTGAAAAAAGACTCATTGTTGTGTGTGAACTGCTGGACACTGATAATGAAAAACCCCACTATACTTAGTACCACTGAAAACAACGAGTCTGAGCAGGATTCAAATGAATCATCTACTATCAGTGGCTTGAGTAACATCTCTTCAATTCAAGATCTGGACAATGACAGTGATTGCTTGATAAAGGAAAATCCTTCAACTTCAGTGAACCAGTTCTAGCATTCTGGACCAAACACCAGTTAAAAAAAAAGTAATAAATTAATATAATAACTTATACTTTACTACAAGGTCTGTTTGATCTACTATATAGCCAATTATATAGCATTTAAGGTACTATAATTAATATTTAATTACTAATATTCAGGTGTGTGAAACCTTTTTTCTGTTCTTTTCAGAAGGGCTGTCATTAAAGCCAGAAAAAGCGCAAGGCTCGTGGTAAGCTATCATCTGCTCAGAACACCTGAAGGAGAGGCTAGAACTTAGTTATGGTGTTCAAATTACCGAGGAGGTAAGTGATACTTCAAAACCTGAACTAAATCTGAAAACATCTAGACAAATTAATGAATGAATTGAAAGTCATTCCTGGAGAGCAAATGTCACCCACAAACTACAAATATTGACACTCTCACCATACACAATTGAAAAAACAGCTAGTTTCTTTCAAACTACAACATACATGGTGAAAAGAAGCCATTCACTTAAATCAGAACATGGAATCCTTCCGAAGATTCCACTAATGAGCAAAGGAAAAGTGATATCTGAAGAACACAAAGATATAGTTAGAAGATTCTATGAGTCAGAAGAGGTTAGTCGTATGTGTCCTGGCCAAAAGGATTGCGTGAAAGTTTCAGTGCTGAAGGTGCAATGAAGGTGCAAAAACGATTGGTCCTCGGGAATTTAAGAGAGATGTTTGAACTATATAAAAATGATGAAAAGAATCCCAAAATAGGATTTTCCCATTTGCAAAATTACGGCCATCATATTGTGTGCTTGCCGTAGTGGTGGGACTCATTCTGTCTGTGTCTGCACATACCATCAAATCCAAAATTGCAGCTGGCTGCATTGGGAGAAAGAGGTCTTTCATACAAGGATCTTATGGATTACAGTGTCTGCAGTACAGAAAGATAGACTTGCATGATGCAACTTTGCAATGATTGCCCAAGAGAAGAGGGTGTCCTGGATTTCTTGAGTTACTTGACAGTGTGAAATCAGCTCCAAATGAAATATCTTACAAGCAATGTGACTGTTGACCGTTGTACATGGTTGATAAGGTGGAGCCACTTCATGAATACTTATCATCCCTAAGCATGAAAATATCCCGCATGGTTCGTCATCACTTTGTTGCTCAGCAACAATCACAGTACTTCAAGCAGTTGAAAGAAACACTACCACCTCAGAGCGAGGTATTATATAGGTGATTTCTCTGAGAATTATTCTTTCATTGTCCAGGATGCTGCCCAAGGGTTTCACTGGGACAATTCACAGTGTACAGTTCACCCTTTTGTCATCTATATATAGATCATCTGCAGACCAGGAAACTTAGCCATTTTAGTGTCTGTTTCTTATCTGCATCACTAAACACAACACTATAATGGTTTACTCATTCATATTGAAGCTTATGACATATGTTAATTCAGATGCCCACAATTGAAGAAGGTGCACTATTTCTCAGATGTGTGCTGGCCAATATAAGAACAGATACAACTTCACAAATCTCTGTTACCATGAAGAGGATTTTGGTCTGTCTTGTGAATGGCACTTCTTTGCTACATCCCATGGCAAAAATGCATGTGATGGGATTGGAGGAACAGTGAAAAAGAGCTACTGCTCGTGCCAGTTTGCAGAGAACTACAGAGAGGCAAATTCTTACACCAGAACACATGCTTCAGTTTTGTGAAGAAAACTTGAGCAAGAAGATAAATTTTTTCTTTGTAACTACAGCTGATTGAAAGATGCAGAAGAACGGTTGGAACATCGATTCAAGGATAGTAGGCTATTCCTGGAACTCAGAAATATCATAGATTTGTTCCCCTAAACAAGGAAGAACTGATGGTGTATCCTTTCAAGTGGCATTGGAGAAAAGAAAAGAATAAGGAAAAGTAATTTTACTAATGAACCTGCAATGCTTGGTAACCTAAAATGTGTCAAACCAGGAGAGTAGTTGGCTGCATTTATGACATGCAAGTTTGGTATGGAATTGTGGAGGAATATTGTGAAGAGTTTGATGATTTCACTGTGAACTTTCTACATATCCCTCTGGGTCATCAGGATCAAGTGCATATTATTATCCATCAAACAAGGATTCATGTGCAGTGCCAGGACATCATATATTAACTGTAATGAGTTGTCCTACCCTAAGAGGAGGCAGTAGAATTCAATACATTTTCCACAAAAAGAAATTGATGAGAGCATCGAGCATGCAAAAATTGTATTAGGCTAGCACATGAATCCTCTAAGTAGGTCTTCCCCTTTCACTATTATAACTATTATTGCCAGTGTAGATTAGCAGTGAAATACAATTTTACATTTTTTCCTTTGTTTTTATATCTATAAAAAAATGTAATTTTAATTTCTATAGGTCAAATTAGAGCTTAAGTGTGAAAAATAGTAGAATTGACGCACAACTTATGAATATGGTGTTCACTTATATGTAGTTACATGAAAAATACTAACATAAACAAACTTTTTTTTGCTGATTCTAATAGCCAATGCCTATGCCTTCATTTTTTTACATTTAAAAAAAAAATTCTCATTTGATACCCCAGAGGTCAAATCGTGACCTCAAATTTTGGTTACAGTGTAACTTTTTTATTTTTCAACCTAGAGTTCTAAAACTTGCATATTTGGATTCCTTGTCGTTTTCTGATTCTAAATATATACTTTTATATAATTGTGACCATTATTACCCAAGTTATGGGTCGCCAAATGTTAGTGACCTCGCAAGTGACCTCAAATTTCCCGAGGTCATATCTCTTTAACCGTTGGTTGGATTGACCTTATAATTTCAGAAATGGATTCAGGGCCCACAAACACCCTATAAACCAAATTTCAGCAAATTCTGAGAGATGAGGGTGTTAGGCACTGGTTGATCTGACAGAGAATGACCCGTGGTTCGAGAAACTGCTGAAGCATATCAAGGTAGACGGTACCTGTTACAGTTGCTTCCGCAAAGAAGAATGGGCCATAAATTTTGGATTTGGTCATTCCAAGCCACACGTTAACTTTTGGAGAGTCTCTTTGCCATTCTATGACTTCAGACAGTCTTTCATTGGACCAGATAATGAAAAAATTATGAAAAAAATTTAGAAATTTATACATTTTTAACACATATTAAACATGATAAACATAAATAAAAGTGTGTTTAAAAAAATTTGTCCAATTTCATTGAAATAGATAGTTAATTCTGGGACACCCTGTATATAATATATATAGTACCTAAAATTAATTTAAGTGATACTTACTTATGTAATTCAGAAATCTTTTTGTCATGGTGGGAACTTGTTGATGGACCAGCTTCTGGAAGTTCTACTCTATATGCAGAGTCTATACTTCTCTTGATTTTTTCTGTTGTCTTCAAAAGTTTGGAGGTTCCTTGTTTTTGCTTTTGCTGATGTGTCATACCAGCTGTAAGCAATATAAATATGAAGTGTTAGTTATACAAGTAAACTGTAATATTCATGGAATAAATAATATGTCAATTTATAATAAATATCATTTATTGTACAAATGTTTTTTATTTAATCATTATATATATATATATATATATATATTATATATATATATATATATGTATGTATGTATATATTTTTATTTGCATCAAAATAGCCTTACTTGTTTTCATTGGACTTTCATCCAAGTAGGGAAGTATATTGTCATGAAGTATGTCTTTCTTTGGAAAGCTGTCTAGATGCTTTGAAGGAGTCATTATTTGTGGATTGGAGAGACTTGAGTCAGATGAGGCACATGAATCTTCACTGATTTCCATTGGTGAAATAGCTTCCACTGCTGTTTGCTTAAGAAGACCTGGTTCCTTTGATATTAATTTTAGACAATTTACACATAGTAGGTCATCATCTTTTAATAGTCCAAGACTCCTAAGAATAATGTCCTTCTTAACTTTCCTTACACTTTTAAAAATTCTCTTTTTGTTTCTTCAGAGGATCAGAGCAAAATTTCATATTCTGAGGCATTTCGTAATAAGGTACTACACTATATTTATAAGCAGGTTCCTTCACTGTAGCACTACAAAATAAAGATATGACAGTACAGGACCTGTGGGCAAAAATAGTTGATGAATAACAGGAAAAACATGGAAGATGATGTTACTCAAATATACATAATGCATTAACAATTAAAATATATTAAAATATATATATATATATATATACACACACACACACGGTATAACCATGTGTGGCACTTTTATATACTTCTCTATATTCAGCACCTATAGCTATCTAGCTCTCAGGATATCTAGATCATGAAATGAGGCAAAATTAGATGTTTATAGTAAAAAAATACAGGAAGTTAGTATTACTTAAATTGTGTTTTGACATGTATAATGGCCTATACACAAACTTTTTAAAGTGATAATGATAGATAAATGATAGGGGAACATTTTTCTCATCAATGAATTTTTCTAAAATTCGGTATCTGAGAGGTCAAATGATGACCTCAAATATTCATTTATAAGTAAAAATTTTATTTTTATCCTACATCAAATCGATATCATTTTGGAATCTACAGATCATTCTGATTCTGAAAATGTATACTTTTATAGGACTATGACCAACAGGAGGAACATTATGGCAGTTGAAAAATGTGAGGTCAATGCTTGACTCAAAATGACGTTGCTCATAACTTTTGAACCATTGGTCAGATCAAGCTAAAAACATGGGAATCATATTTTTGGCCAAAATCTACCCCTGTACCAAATTTCAGCAAAAGTTGGAGAGGTGGTGGTGTTATTTTCCAGTTTATTGGTTGATCTGTCCTGGAATTACCCTCATATAGCAGAGTACTTGTGGTACAAAATGACGAAAAAAAAATCTTGAATATCTGTATCATAGGGGGTGGCCCCCCCCGCCACAAAAATATTCACACTGATAACTTTTAACTATTTATTAAATGCATTTATTACTGTCAATTATTCGTTAGGATTTGAGCTTTCAAATGGTTTTAAAAATTTTTCCTAGCTCAATTAGGGACTGAGTTATGGACTTTTAAAACATTAAGGGGCCAGCCCCACCCCTAAAATTGGGGGCCCATAACTTTTGAACAGTTACTCTGATTGCGCTAAAACTTGAAATTTCATGCTTTTGCATGAAACCAACCTTACATACCAAATTTGAGAAAAATCCAAGCTGGAGTTTACAAATTTCATTTTTTTTTTTCCATTTGTCCTGGAATGACCCTTAGTCCAGGCAATTTGTAGTTAGACCTGGGCAAAAATTGCTTCAGAAGCTTTCTAAACTGTTTCCAGCTCAGGAACCATTGCCGAATAACGTATCCAAAATCCGACAAAATTGGACCCCGGGAACACCCCCAAAAATGAAATTCAAAATGGCAGACTGGATGTTTCCTACGAAAAAAAAAAAATAATAATTTACGCTTTTATTTATAGAGATACATTTGATACTTTTTCTTTCAGTTGTAATGTTTTAAATAATTCAACAATATACAACACAACCAGTTATTACGCAAATATAATGTTATATAGCTTTTTACAGATTTTTATAATCAATAATACAATTATTTTTTTCCCAGTTTCAAGTTATGTTCATTACAGAAGAAGTGATACCTGGTCACAAAACATACAGAAATTAATCCTCTTCATCACTATCATCGGATAGATTACGGTACTTGGGTTGTTATCGCAACCACTGATTTGGCACTCGCCACAAGCGGCTGAACAGGGCATTCCATTACACTTGCATCCACATCTTGAAGTAGCACATTTCGTCTTGCAGGAGCAGCGGATCATGTTGAGTAGATAATTTGGAGCTGGGCTTGTCGCAGGCTGTAGGGTAGTAGGAATTATTCTTTACATACCAACCCCACTGTTCTGCATCGATCTTCTCTTCTGTAGACTTCCAGATTAGTATTTGAAAGTATGTGCGAAAGCTGTGGTACTTTGTGGACGCATCGGTAGGTGGCAAACGTTCGGGTGTAACAAAAGATTTAGCTGTAGCTACCTTTTCAACTAACATTCGATGATAGTGCGTTAGTGGATTCAAGTGTTTTGCAGCCATCAACAGAAGCATTGCCTTTCTTCCAGCGGCTTCAATGTCAGAGTGTTGGCAACAATCAGAACAGAATGTATTTGCAACTGAATGGAGTTCAGCCACCTTCATCAGTGTGTCAAATGCTTTGGCTTTACGATGAAAAAAATTCTGGATGTGCTATCACAGCCCGTGAAAGCATGCACAAACAGGAGATACTTGCAGATGTCATTGCCTAACAATGATTGAATGCTGAGAATATCATACACAGGATTAGGAGATGGTCCCCTCTTATATCGCTGCGATAGTACAACTTGAAACCACTGTCCTTGGCATGGTACAGAAGGAGAATCAGCAAGTCGGTGTCTTCCCCTATTACTGTTGTAGTTGCATTTTCTGATGAGGAAACTGCTGCACGAACGATGTCCACATCAGCATCCCCATCTGCGTTGTGAACAGTACACCCGTGCTTCTTCAACATCTCACCTACGAGGGAAATAAATGCTTGCTTGTTGTTTCATTAGCCAAGAAGTGTTCCTTCTGGCCAACAAACTTCATGCTTGGACTGAGATTCACATTTCTGCTTGTCTTGGTGCTGCGTCTTCTGTGGGTCATGTCCTTGATCGTAGGAGAGCTGCTGTAGCCATCAAAAACAATGATTGCTTTTCCATATGTTTTCAGAGTGAAATCGGCATATGAGTTGGCGATGCTGTCATATGTTTCATCTTGATGCCAGGAAACACGATGTAGTAGAGATCCACCATCCAATATGTACTGGTCTGTGCACTGAATTTCTTGAACTTCTTCCATGCGTAAAGTGTCAGTGTATTTGATTATTGCATGAGCTAGCTGAGACTTATCGGGTTTCCTCAAGATACTTCGTGATTCGAACAATGCAGGAGGATATGCACACAGTTCGTAACACATGACATCTTCAAGATTCATGTCTCCGCCAGTGGCAACAGTCATCATTCTCTGAAACAGTAGTGCAGGATCTACTTCTATATCTGAAGCATCAGTGATCACACAGCAGAAGCAGATCCTAGTGTTTTCACTTTGTCAGATCTTTTGGCAGAATATGTAAAGGCTTGTTTCCCAATCATTTTTACGACAATGTTCGTACGATGAATGCAATTGATGAACGTTAACTCCAGGATCAGCAGTTAGCCCTGTTACAATGTTGCAGAGATCCGAGGTAGAATGGAATGGGGATAAGGATTCCAGACGTTCAAGTACTTTCTTCATGTCATTACTGTCCCTGATTTGTCTACTTCCCCTCATTTCCTTGTGCTGTTCACTACTTTCCAACAAAACTCTGGTGTATTCCTGCATTGCTAAGTTATAAGTGGAACACAGAGGCATAGAAAAGAGCCACGTTGTCCTTTGGATGTCTGTAAATCCACTTCCGCGTGTCAGTCCGCCTCTGCTTTTCAGGGAACGCATTAGTACTTGTTCTATCACCAGGTCTGTGCCGAGTCCGGCCCATAATCTGTCGCTTCTTCTTACCACAAACTTACCTTCCTGGAACATTTTGTTAACGGCTGGATTTTCAGAAGGCAAACTTAACATTTTCTGCAGGTACAGGTATATCGATTTCAGGTAATTGTGATGTCCGGCTGCTGCAATTATGGGGATGGTCTCAGCATAGCTTGCAAGTGCAAATCCCACGAGCCGGTTCTGTCTGCTGTTATCAAGGAACGTGCAATGTTGATCATTCGCTGATATTCCAACCAGAGTTGACTTGTTTGCGAAGTAGATTGTAGGTCAGTTTTCTTCGCATCCAAAGTGGTAGCAATCTGAGACAATGCATTCGAAGATTCCACATCCTCAACTGATTGTTTGGCGGTCATAACATCGTCGAGCAGGTCACAAGCTTCCTTATGGAGGTCATGAGGAGTTCCATCTTCATTACGAGGGAAAACGTCTGCGACTAGTAAGGTACTAAGAGCTGCATACTATCATATGACCACATATGCTCTTGAAACAGCTTTTCCAGACATCATGTGTTGCACGGCATTTGGTCCGTATATTTCTTGAAGTACTTCAGACAATCCTGAACCATTCATAAGAGTACCGACTGCTCCCAAAAGATTCATCAGAGTGTGAAATGATCCCAGCATTAAAACAATGTCCTGCAGGTTCTCTGTTCATTGATGATTTGGGAAGCTTTCCAGAACAAAGGCTGATCAAAGGTAATAATGCATGGGACTTTTTGATCGCGTGCTATCTTGCTCAAATATAGTAATGTCGAAAATATGCAGGTCATGTCAGTTGGCGACATATCTATGATGGGAAGGAACGTGATCGACGCCACACCTGGATGTGAGACACTTGATCCACCGTGAATTGCCTGCATTGTTCCGGACCAACTTGGACCTGATCTTTCTGCTGAAGATATCTGCCAGAGAAGACTAAGTCGACTTATGGTGGCAGTGGGTACTGGAAGTTCGCGGAATGAGATGTCCCTCAACATGCTTCTCGCGTGTCTATATTCCCTAATGTCAACGGTTGCAATCTTCTTAATGTCATTGTCACCAACATTACGCCTGTGAATAGAAGGGTGGATCTTGATCTTCGGAGTTATTGCGGCAATCATACCCATTCCATGAAAGGTATTCTTCCCATCCAAAGTGCAGACATCATGATCGACGTTATCTGCTGCTAGAAGACTGCAGTGTTTTCATCAACAGTAAAAGAGCCAGACCCACTTGCCAGCGCCGCGTTTCTTTCGAATCTTGTTACTTCTGCATACGACGAACAGTAACCCAGCTGATGGAGAACGTCAATAAGGTACCTTGACCTAAAGTTGTGGTGTAGCTGAACCGACAAACCGATCTGTAGTGGACATAGTAATCCTCTAGGACGGGTTGCTTGCATAATGCTCTGCCCAATTGCACCTATTTTTCTTGAAGCATCCTGTCCCGCAAATGCTTTTGATAATAGCAATTTCAGACTGTTGGGAATGTAATCAAGAGCACTTTCTGCAGTGATGTCATTTGGAGATGGATACACATCTTTTCTAGGCGAGTCGACAGACTTGATATCACTTCTGATTATTTTTGCAGCAGCTTCTACTAGGTAAATCTTCTGTAGCTCTAGATCTATATCACATTCTTTCGACTTTTTGTGATAATCTATAAGAATTTCATTAGCTCTCTCTCGTAGTGTTACTACATCTGCCTTCCCACTTTCACCTGATATTATGATCTTGTCTCCGTAACGTTCTAAAAGCTTTCTCTTCATGTGCCTGCGTTCGTAGACAGAGCTCTGACTTCCTTGAAGATATTCCTCCATTTTGGAAATTAGGTCTCCAATCAATAGTTGTTCATCATCATTCTCTTCCAGGTAAGCACAGGTCTGAAGGAATGCTTGGTGTTGCTCTTCATTAGTTGGTCTCCCTTTCTTCGAATCATGATCGTCGGAGGAGTATGCGCGAGGAATGTTTTTTCCACTTCGAAAATTTACGCTGCAGGTGTGATGGTAGACACAATCTGCAGCAGGAAGATCACGAAGATAATACTCCAGACGGCCTTTTACATTAAACGACCATTCATCGCAGCGGCTTTCACAGCACCTTTTTATGGTTTTGGAGAACTCTGTAGTTCTTATTTTGACATGCTCTGATTTTGGTTTGTGTTTGGAAAAAAAGTCCACAAAGGTATCACAAAACAAACAGTGAGTAGCACTGGAAAATGCGTATTCATGAAAATGAGCACTTTTCCTTGGTATTGCCCTGGCTGCGGTCTGTCGCTTCTTTATTTCAATGGTCTTTTTATCCGTAAACCTTTTCCTACATACAACAACACTTATTCCAGCTGTTGCAACAACATCGCTTCCACGGCTGCAGCTGGATGCATTTATACCATCTGCTCCTTTTTGCGAGATGTGAACCACTTCCTGTCCGCTGTCCAATTTCTCCTTACAAATCATGCACAATTCTTCAGGGGTCTGCATTCTTGAAGGCGGACGCACACCGAGTCAGCCGTACACCGAGTCAGTCTGAAACAGAAAACACAAATTAATAAACTGTGTTGCAGTATTTAAAAGGAGTACATAATAACAGTTTTAAAGAAAATGACAAGCACAAATACGCAGATTTGATAGTGGGTAGTAGGAATTAAAGAGTTGTATATAAGTTTATAAAGATGTAGCAATGTCCATTCTCACATACACTCCATACAGTATATTTTATTTACATTACGTGATGTCATAGTTTAATACTAGCCGCCTAATACAATTTTTAGTGTCATATAGGTTAATTTAGAAACGAAAATGTGTTTTAAAACATTTTACTGATCAAGAAAAATGTCATAACTCTCTCTACAAAGCGAAATTAAAATTTATTGTATTTCATAGGAAACTGCCAGTCCGCCATTTTGAATTTCATTTTTGGGGATGTTCGCAGGGTCCAATTTTGTCAGATTTTGGATATGTTATTCTGCAATGGTTCCTGAGCTGGAAACAGTTTAGAAAGCTTCTGAAGCAATTTTGCCCAGGTTGAAGCTATTTTTGCTCTGGATTGCCTGGACTACCTGGTACCAATGTAAGAGACATAGATGACCTATGCAAAAGAATTCTGCTCAGCTGGGAGAAGGTGTCCCAATGATATGTAAACAGGTGTATTGATCAGTGGCATCCACCTTTGGAGGCCTGCATTGAGCAGGAAGGGGGACACATTGAGCAAATTCTCAATTAAGACCAACAACATGCTAAGGTAAGCATCTATGAAGTTTGGGAGCTCTAGTCCCCTTACTTTTTTTAATATGACAGTTTACCTCTAAGGGGTCACTTTTTTTTATCCACCCTCTATATATATATATATGGTAGAAATGAGGAACTTAAATGGACTGCATATTATGCTTCAGATAGACAGGAAATTCAGAGAAGCATGAAAGCAATTGACTTTGGAGTAATAATGACTAGTGATGCAAGGTGAGAATTATGCACGATTTTATTTTCAATGATTTTGGTTCAATTTTTAATAATTTTGCATGTGACATCATAATAAATTGGTGTATAAAACATTGTAAATCATTATCGGCTGTACAAGAGGAACTTGAGAATAAAATGAGCAAACGTACTAGAAATGCAGTCCTGGATGAAGATGTATATTGGTTGTGGGTTCAGAAATTGCAGGAATTAATTAGCCCTGTTGTTAAATGGATAACCAGGTCCAGCGCCAGCCTATTTGGCACCCTTAGCAGGACTGCAGCTGGCACCCCCACCCGCCTCCCACTTCACGATTGGGTTTGCCCACAAAGTAATCAAGGTACCATATTGAAGAAACTATTTGCCTTACACTGATCTATTTTAATTTGCTAATACATACATTTATTATAAAATTATAAAATCATTTCACAGTTCAAGAAAGTGTCATGACCAATCAAAACAGCGAGTAAAGCGAGGCATATGTAGTAACAAATCAGAATGCTCAAAAGTGCTAAAATATGCGTGCAAAAAGGACATATCTACTGTTTTTTCCAAGCAAGAAGGGCATATGTCACATAAAAACAGTTACAGTCAACCCTCGCTATAATGGACCCCGTTAGAGCGGATATCGGATAAACCAGACACACCACTGGCGACGTTAACCAGGAAAAGAAGAAGTGTGTGACCCTGTCAGTGACCCAGAAGCTGGAATTAATCAAGAAGTTAGAGGCGGGTGCTTCGGTGGCCAAAGTGTGTGCGGAGTATGGCATGAAAAAGCAAACTGTTTCCGACATTCGTAAGGCCAAGGACAAGCTAACTTTTATATTTTTATTATACAGTCGGCCCTCTGTATCCGTGGGTTCCGCATCCGCGGATTCAACCAACCGCGGATCAAAAATATTTGAAAAAAAAAATTCCAGAAAGTTCCAAAAAGCAAAACTTGAATTTTATACTCTACCTAGTTTGTTAATATGAATAAAAAAGCGAAATATCACAGAATAAACAGTCTTACGAAAGCACTAATTTTGGTTCATAATCCAGTGAAAGAGAAAAAAAAAAAATTGATAGAGTTTTATTTTCATTTCATCCAAAACTAAGAGACCGAGAAAATTTAGGTTTATTGAAATTTAATTTTTATTGCATGAGAACAGTAGGGTCAAAATAGCTTCAAATTTACTGAAACCGCCTTTTCTGTCATGTTATAACTTGAGTACTTAATTGATTTTAAACTTTTCGTTCTTTGTCTCAAAATTTAACATTTCTTTTAGATTCACAATTTATGTATTGTTTTGAGCGAAAGTTATGAAATAGCATTGTTCGCCTTGCGTCTCGTTCGCTAGAGAGAGAGAGAGAGAGATAATTTATATTTTCTCTATTTATAATTATATTTTCTATATGTACTTGTACTTTAAATATTCTGTGTTTTATTCTATGTATTTCTCTTTCAGGTCATTAAACGAAAGCAATCTGTGTTGAAAGAAAGAAAATGTTATGTTGTTGCTGACGTGTACTATGTAGTTAGGCCTACGATGGTTGCGTCTGTACTGAACATGTACAGACTTTTCTTTCTTGTCATTATTCCCTAAACAATACAGTATAACAACTATTTACATACCATTTACATTGTATTAGGTATTATAAGTAATCTAGAGATGATTTAAAGTATACGGGAGGATGTGCGTAGGTTATATGCAAATACTACGCCATTTTATATAAGGGACTTGAGCATCCGCGGATTTTGGTATCTGCGGGGGGTCCTGGAACCAATCCCCCGCGGATACCGAGGGCCGACTGTATTTCATTATTTTCTGTATCATTTATCATGTATCGTGTTCAGCAGACAGTGCACAGTACTGTATATAGTATATCCATTACTGTATCGTATACGTATACTGTAGGTTACTAGTACCGTCGGTTATATCGGACAATCGGCTATAACGGACACCTTTTCCCCCCTATTAGTCCGTTATAATGAGGGTTGACTGTATTCGCTTATTGACGACTCCCGGAACTCATATTAAGCCGTAAATAAGCCGAGTCGCTTATTGATGACTCCCATCTGTGCGCGCAACATTTTTAAATCGCTTATTTACGACTCCCGTCCCTAAAGGGTTAAAGGTCGTGATAGTGAAAGTTCTATAATGACCCAATAAGATGACTAAGTTAATTATGTAAATATCAGTCAAGCTAAACTGGTGTACATACGTCGTACAACCTTTCATCATTTGTCTATGCTTCTCATTCCTTCATTATTTTTTTCATGTTGTTCTTACATAATACTATCAGACATGCACAGGGCGGGAGGCGCTGGCGCCCCCCAGATCTTTGGCGCCCTTAGCATTTACTAACCTCACCTAATGGAAGAGGCGGCCCTGTGGATAACAATACTTGAATCTGACAAGCCAAAAATAAGCAAAGTAGCTGAATGTTTCAAAGAGTTAAATGATCATTTTGCAAAACAACTACCTGACAGCCCACTTAGTAAAAAGGAAGAGCAGGATGTTATGGAAAGTTTGGCAAAGAGGAAACATATGGCTCTGAAAGATATTCACTACGCTGCAAATATTCTCGACCCAAAATTCAATGGTGAGTGTCTGAGTAGGGATGAGCAAATCAAAGGGACAGAATTCATAGATAACCTAGCAAATAGAATGGATGGTACTGAACATTCAGTTGAAGTAGTTTCAGAGCTTGCGGAGTACCGAGCAAAAAAAAAGTTTTATAGCAAACTGTATGCAATTATCAGGTCATCCCATAAGCAATGTCGTTTTTTACGATAAATTAAGTTTAATCTAGTCCTACTCGGTTTAAGCATAAATTTTTCAAAGGTTATATCTAAGAGGAGATCTATCGTGTTTTGCTACATACTTTACAGACCTTGACCAGTGAAGACGTGTGTTTTGCTTTGTGAACCCTTCATAAACATGGCAGTATCAGAAGAGCATATCAGGTATATAATGCTTTACGAGTTCAAAAAAGGGAATAGTGCTACTGAAGCAACGCAAAACATTCAGGACATTTATGGCAATGATATTCTGCATGTGAGGAAATGTCTAAGATGGTTTCAAAAGTTTAGGAATGGTGACTACTGTTTGACAGATGCAGCATGCTCTGGATGCCCTGCTGAGTTTGATGATGACCTGCTGTTAGCCGCACTTGAAGACTATTCAACAATTGTCGAAGAATTGGCCCAGAAACTCAATTCATCCCCATCCATCGACATTTGCAACAACTCGGGAAAGTGCCTAAGTTAGGAAAATGGGTGTCACATGAATTGTCGGTCGACAATCTGAGGGTGCGGGTAAACATTAGCACAGTTCTTCATTCCTGTGAACTTCAAGGTCCATTTTTGCACCGTTTAGTGACTGGTGATGAAAAGTGGATACTGTACCAGAATGTTAAGCACTGTCAACAGTGGGTTTGTGCCGGAGAACCAGTGACACCACAGCCAAAACCAAATCTTCATTCTCGGAAGGTGTTGCTTAATATTTGGTGGGATAAAGGTGGTGTAATACACTTTGAAACCTTACCACACAACCAATCACCGCTCAGGTCTACTGTCAACAACTGGATTGATTGAACACCACTAAAAGAAGAGAGACCTTTGGTTAATTGGAAAGGAATTGTGTTCAACAACGCACGTCCTTATACTGCTCGGATCACTTCTGCAAAAATTGAGGAGCTTGGGTGGGAAAAACTTCCACATCCTCCATATTCTCCAGACTGTGCACCTTCAGATTATCATCTCTTCAGGAGTCTGCAAAACTATCTTGATGAGAAACAGTATACTTCTTTAGATGACCTGCACACCAGTCTTTGTACGTTTTTTGCCTTAAAACCGCCTGAATTTTATAAACATGGCATTGAAAAGCTTGTAGGACATTGGCAGAGTGTCATTGATTCTGATGGAAAATATATACTAGATTAAAAAGTTTCAGTTGAGTTTTTTTTGTCCTTCAAATTCCGATCTAAAAAATGACATTACTTATGGGATAACCTGATAAATCAGCCCAAACAGTAGATGCACTGACATGGTGGAAGGGTATCTGCTATGGATCGAAGCTAGGCAAATTAGCGATCAACATCTTAAGTATGCCATCAACCACTGCCGCAACTGAAAGAAGTTTCAGTACTTATAGTACTGTTCACTCAACAAAAAGAAACAAATTAACCATAGAAAGAGCGGGCAAATTAATCTACATTTCTCACAATCTAAAACTTTTAACACATGGGGATAGCCCAGAAAAGTCTCATGTTCCAGAGAAGTATACGGAAGAATGCAAAGATCAAGAGAAGAAGAGGAGGAGGAGGAGGAAGAAGCGATGATGACAACGCAATGATTGATGAGTCAGAATCAGAAATAATTTTGTTAGAATCAGAGTAAATATCAGGGTAACCAATAATTAATTTCGGTACTTGTGGGTTATCTGTCGCCACTTTTTAATATTTTTTTTATTTATTTATTTTTATATATTAAGAGAAGAGGATTCTTTATACTGTATGGCATTGACGATTGGTTAGGTTAAGTCGTGCTAGTTTGGTTAAATACCGTTTTATTTAACCAAACTAGCACGACTTAACCTAACCAATCGTCAATGCCGTACAGTATAAAGAATCCTCTTCTCTTAATATATAAAAATAACTAAATAAAAAAAATATTAAAATTTTTTATTTAACCAAACTAGCACGACTTAACCTAACCAATCGTCAATGCCATACAGTATAAAGAATCCTCTTCTCTTAATATATAAAAATAAATAAATAAAAAAATATTAAAAAGTGGCGACAGATAACCCACAAGTACCTTAATTTCTATATAGTTTTGAAAAAATCAAATAAATAAATAAAAAATTTTTTTTTTCATAAAAAAGCTGTTATACTGAAAAACTGAAATTGAACACTTAATTACAAGGGATATTTTTTATTTGTTTCTAAACTGTTTTGTATATATTCTATTAATTTCCATATAATTTTGAAAAAAATAAAATAAATAAAATATGATTTTTTCATAAAAATCATTTTTTTAATTTTTTTTATTAGCTGTTTATTAGCTATTATACTGAAAAACTGAAATTGAATACTTCATTACAAGGGATATTTTTTCTTTCTAAACTGTTCTGTGATATATTTTATTAATTTCTATATATAATTTTGAAAAAAATCAAATAATTAAAAATCATGATTTTTTTCATAAAAAAATCAATTGATTTAATCAGGTGATTTAATCACTGCCATCCCTGGTAAATACTGTACTTTGAACTGAAATAGTCTTTATACAATTATTCAATAAATTTTTTGCGTTAATTTATTTCTTCACTCATCCTATCTTTCACTTCTGACTGAATTTCTCCATTTTGACAGGAAATGAAGTTAAGTTGTATCAGAATAGTTAAAAAAAAACCTCAGATGTTCTAAAAAAGAAAATTCTCAAGAAAATTCTTGAGAATATTCTCCTAAAGATTATTCCCAAGAATTTTACATTAATAATGTATGATGCTGCCAAATTTGAGACAAAATCACTTAGCAATAAACGAAGCAAAAAGAGTTGTGGGACAGATATTAACTTAGAACATTCAAAAGAAGGGACAAGACAGTAATGATTCCCCTGCTAAAAACACTGATTATACCAAAACTTGAATACTGCTCAGTTTTGACATCCCCACATAAAAAGGAAGAAATTAACCCTTTAATGCCCAGTGTGTGAAATTTTCATCGTTAACTTTGGAAGCAATTTTAGACCTTCCAGTTCCTAATGTGTGAAATTTAACACATTTCGTATTTTATTAATTATGAATAATAAAACTTTGTAAAATATATTTTTCAGTTATTTTGGGTCCAATTAAACAATTTATATCCCAATTTTTTTTTTAACTTATCAACTTAATTTGGGTATGAAAGGGTTAATAAACTAGAAGAAACGCAGACACATTTCACAGCCAAGATTGATGGATGCAAAGAACTCAACTACTGGGAAAGACTATGTAAACTAAATCTGTACTCCCTGGGAAGAAAGAGAGAGGTATACCATAATTTACATATGGAAAATGATTGAAAAACTGGTACCAAACCTCAAATTAAACCCAATTACTATCCAAACAACGCTGGAAAATAGGAAAAGCAGAACAAGGGCCCAACAAGGGACCTCAATACTGAAGAGAAATAGCTTGGTTGTCAGGGGCCAAGACATTTTAACGAGCTTCCAAAAGACCTCAGAAATGTTACAGCCCTGGGTCAAAGTTGAAGTCTTCAAGAGAAGACTAGATGCCTGGCTAAGGATGGTACCAGATGAGCTAGGTGTACCTTGCTATGTGTGGTGGAAAGCGCAAGAGCAACTCCTCCACCAAGCCAGGCCTCGAGGCAGTGCCACCAGCTTGACTCGTGTGAAGAGAGACCCACACACAGAACCTGAATGAGGTTAACAAGGTATATATACAGTGCCCGCGAAAAGTATCCGATCACTCAAGAAAATACAATATTTTCCTTTGATATTCAGAGACACGCAATTCACTTTCTATTTGTTCTAGCGACATCTGGTAACTTTGAGGTTGCTCGCTGATATGAGAGCTATCCAACGCATTCTCAAATTAGTGTTCTGGTAGCCTTCGTTGCGGGTGGCTGTGTCTCAAATTTGTCAGATTTCACTGTTTGTGTAAATTTCTTGATTTTTTTTTTTTTTTTTTACAGAAAGTGGTGTAAATAAAATTTATATATAATGTGTGCTAAAAAACAACTTAAGAGTGATTGTCGAGGTGCTATTGTTGCTTTGCATGCATGTGGGAAATCACAGAGACAGATAGCTAAGGAATTAAACATATCCCAAAGTACCGTTAATTTATGGGTTTCACGGGCTAAGAACAATGGTGGCCTAACCACGCCAGTCCCTAAAAAACGATCTGGCAGACCGAGAAAAACAAATTCGCGAACAGACAAACTTATGAAACGTTTAGTATTGAAAAACCCAACAATAACTGCGAAAGAAATAAAATTTAATATGAATAATTTGTTATCTGGTGTTTCTGAACGAACTATCCAGGAGCGGCTCCAAAAAGAACTCGGATTACCATCTCGCCATGCTGCTAAGAAACTGTTCATTAATGAAAAAATGCGTAAAAAACGTGTCGCATTTTGTAAAAAATACATTCATTGGACTGTTGATGACTGGAAGAAGGTTTTATTTAGCGATGAGTCGACATTTTTGACATTCAGAAGTTGTCCAAAAAAGGTTCGCCGGCCTATTGGCTCAAATAGGATGGACCCTAAATACACCCTAAAGACAATGAAACACCCTCCAAGTGTGATGGTTTGGGGTTTCGGTTACTATGGGCGTGGAAACTTATATTTTCTTCCGAAGAACACAACTATGAATGGTGCACGGTATTTAGCAATGCTACAGGATAAACTTCCAATGGCAATGGCAATCCAAAGGACAAAAACATACATGCATGATGGTGCACCATGTCACAGGGCCAAAATAGTGACAAAATGGATTACTGACAATAAATTTGATATTTTGGATTGGCCTGGTAATAGTCCAGATCTCAATCCGATAGAAAATCTGTGGCTAATAATAAAAAATAAGGTTGAATGCCACGACACTGGCTCAGTCGAAAAATTATAAGAGGCCATCAAAAAGGTATGGTGCAAGGAAATATCAGTGGAAGTTTGTCAAAACTTGATTAAATCCATGCCAAAACGTCTAGAACAAGTCATCCAAACCAAAGGACAGATGACAAAATACTAATATAAGGTTAGTATACATTTAAACATTGTTTTTTATGTAAAAAATACAAATTTCAAGGGTGATCGGATACTTTTCGCGGGCACTGTAGGTTGAGATATTATAAGTTGTATGCAGAAAAATAAAAAGATAAACATACTACAGGTACCAGACCTCTTATCCAGCTTTCACAAATCTAGCAGGATCAGAAATTCTGCTATTTTTTTAAACTGGCAAGTTGGCAAAAGTGACCAAGTAGGCTAAAGTAAGTTCTCAAATAATATGCTTTCAGTTAATGCCATTTCATTATTATGTGGTAAATTGAGTTAGTAACATTTCAAATAATGTGCCATTTTGTGATTAGGCCTATACTACAGTAGTTACACAGACTACCAACAGTAGGCTTATGGTAGCAACATCACACAAGCCACTTAGCATCCAAACTTTAAGTAACCCTGAGTCTTGCAGTAAATGTAGTTACTGTAAGTAGTTTCAGTAACTACATTTACTGCAAGACATAAGAAAGAAAGAAAGAAATATCAAATTAAAAGAGAAACACCAAAGGAAATCTGAAAAAGAACCATTGACAATGCTTCAATCAGCCCAAACAAAGGCAGAAGATCATTTGTTTACGTGACAATGCAGCTGATTCAACCAGGCATTGTAGCCTATACAAATACAGTAGGTTCAATGGTGCAATACTTAATTTAGCCATTGAGCCTACTGTATTTGTATAGGCTATAATGCCTGGTTGAATCAGCCACAGTGTCATGTAAACAAATGATCTGCCTTTTTTTGGGCTGATCAAAGCATTGTCAATGGTTCTTTTCCAGATTTTCTTTGGTGTTTCTTTTAATTTGCTATTTCTTCTGTTAAATTATTTTGCCTGTTTTTTTAATTTATTACAATTTTACGACATTAATTGAGGAATTACCATTTATTGGCTGGTGACTAAACAACAAGCAATGAGGAAAAGGAAGCCAACTTCACACCAGTAATGGTGGACAGGTGTGAAGTTGGTTTCCTTTTACTTTAAAAATTTTTCACCTACAGGATTTTGAACACCTTTGGAAAGCAAACCCATGGAGATCCCACTCTAATTTTTTGTTTGTGGATGCCTTATATCAAGGACATTTTTCATGATCTTGAATTTTGAAGGTTTTTCTGGTCAAGGTCAAAGGTCATATAGAAATGAAACTTTTTTATTTGATGCTCTATGGTTTTTACAGCAGGAATCAAAGTTCTTCTATTTCCTTCCCTGAGCATTTTGAGACCATGATTGTCGAAACCAGTATGGTAGAACCCGAGATATGACCTGAACCTCCAAAGTCACACTGTTGACCTCAAACTTTGGAAGGTCATAACTTGGAAACCCATTGACCTAGGAAGCTAAAATTTGGTGACTAATCATTCACCTAACCCAATCATCACACCAAAAAAATCAGAGAAATTGATGAGATGAGTGGCAGAAATTGCCAAAAAGTGTGTACATTTGGTGTGGAATGTTCATATATATATTCCTTTCATTATAGGACCTTCACTGTTACTATTGAGGTTAAACAACCCCCCAAATCATCATTGTTATTCATATGGTTTTGGTTGACTGAAATTAGTTTGAACTCAGATTTAAAAAAACAATGAAGTTTGATTTTTCTTTTTGGTAAGAAAACTTGTTCCCATTTCAAGCTTACTTTAGTAAATGAAATAGTTCTCTGACTGTGCATGATCATCTCTGAACCAGATACTAATAAATTAAATTTTACTTCCACAGCATTTAGATAATGTTAGGAATTTGTCCCAAAATGATTTTAATCAATATAGAGAACTTTTTAAATTTGTATCGAAGAGGTTTAATATATTTTGCTATAATAGTAAATATAAGGCAAACTTAAGGTACAGAAGCTCAGGGGCATCAGTACCTCCTAGTTGTGGTAGGAGTGGGCAGACTTGAGCCACACAGATACACACATTTATCAAACCAGCCCTTAACTCATTTGCTCACACAGATAAGACAAAAGTATAGGTTGTCTGTGAATGGCAACTAGAGCTTGTAAACACTCGCCGGATATATTCTGCTACATTTGTGGGTATTACATAGGCCCCAAGCAAGTATCGCACAAGATTGTGAAAGGCACCAAGTTCTGGATCACATATCAGCTCTATTTTGGTATGCCTATGGGTGACCAAGCTAAGCCCTGGGCACCCCATGTGATCTGTGAAAGCTGCCGCTCCACACTTGAAGGGTGGCTGCGGGGAGTACGCAAGGCAATGCCCTTTGCGGTACCCAGAATATGGAGAGAACCAAAGAGCCACCACGACGATTGCTACTACTGCATGGTAGATGTTTCTAAGTACAGGAAAGTTAAAGGAAGGCAGACTCTTCAGTATCCAAGCATAGCATTATCCATAGCTCCTGTACCACATGGCGAAGGTCTTCCAATACCACGTCCACCAGAACAGGTATCTATCCATTACTTTACCTTCTGTATTTACAGACTGTGGGTCATTGTGTCAATTTTTCTTAGTGCTGATGCTCTTCTACATATATAGCTATGCCTATATTTTGTTTCTTTGCTTTGCAGGTTGAAAATGAGGATGCAGCTAGCTCATCTGAGATGTCGGCTGGTGAGGACAGTCATGATGAAGAATATACAGTAACTTTCAGTACAAACCCTCACTTTCTAAATCAGAGGGAATTGGATGACTTAATTAGAGATTTGGGTCTGACGAAATCAGGGTCTGAGCTTCTGACCTCCAGACTCAAAGAGTGGAATTTGCTTGGAGAAGACTGCAAGAGCATTGTATACTGAAAGCGGCATGAAGAGTTTGCAAGGTTCTACGATGTCAATGGCGCGCTCTGTTATTGCAGTGAGGTTAATGGTCTATTCACAACTATTGGGTTAACACATATACCCTCAGTGGCGCCTGTTTATTGACAGTTCAACTCAGAGTTTAAAAGCTGTTCTACTCCACAATGGGAACAAATATCCATCTATACCAGTTGCACATTCTGTTCAAATGAAAGAGGACTATGAAAATGTCAAACAACTCACTCAAATCAGGTATGAACAATATAACTGGGACTTGTGTGGTGATTTCAAAATGATTGGTTTCCTGTTAGGTTTACAAGGAGGGTTTACTAAATATTCATGTTTTCTTTGCCTGTGGGATAGCAGGACTTCAACTGAGCACTATAAAACAGTTCAGTGGCCTCCATGTGAAGGACTGCAACCAGGAAAGTACAATGTACTCAGGGAACCTCTTGTGAAGCCTGAAATAGTTCTGCTACCACCTCTCCATATTAAGTTGGGTCTAATTAAGCAGTTTGTAACTGTGATAGATTTTGGAGGGGAAGTTTTCCAACAGATTCGGGTCATGTTCCCTAAACTCTCTGAGGCCAAAGTCAAGGCTGGCATCTTTGTAGGACCACAAGTCAAGGCGCTGTTGAATTCAAAGAACCTTGAAGCCAAGATGACTCTGATTGAAAAAGAGGCTTGGTGTGCTTTCCGTGATGTGGTTCGTGGGTTTTTAGGCAACCATAAAGCACCAAACTATAAGGAGTTAGTGTCAAACTTGATTACATGCTATGGCAAAATGGGGTGCCATATGTCTTTAAAATTACACTATCTGCATTCACATCTAGACTTTTCGTGATAATCTGGGCAATGTGAGTGAAGAACATGGTGAAAGATTCCATCAAGATATTCAAATGATGGAGAAAAGGTACCAGGGCCATTGGGATGCTTCCATGATGGGAGACTACATATGGTCACTGATCAGAAAGGATAAGAATGTTCATACGTGGAAGTCGCGTTCTTCAGTGCATTTTGAAGGAACGCATACTGCATAATGAGGCTTGTTATTTTCTTATCAGTTCTCCTCATGATATATATTATATCCTTTGCACCATTTTGGGTCTGTCAAACAATTTTGGCTCAATAAACATTAATTTCCAATAGTGTTTTTATTTTCAGAAAATATTTGTTAGCCTTCTTTATATACTTTGCCATATGAAAAGTGTGATAACCTATATTTCTGAAACGGTTGATGATAGAGCAAAACCAATATCATTTTTAGAATCAGTGCCCCAAAATCATTAAGAAACAGAAAAATCAAATAAACAGAAAATTTTTCAAATTTTGCTACCCAGTGTTGTTCAAGAATATTTTAATGAAACCATTGAATTTTTTTTTAAATTAATAGTAACAAGAATGGTGTAGAAAGTAGCAGGAAAAATATGAAGCATAAATATTATGGTTTTGGATAAGTAATTGGCTTAAAAACCAAATTTTCCAACTAAACTAATTTTATATGAATCATTTTCAGCATTCCAAACCAAACCAGAACCCTATAGCAAAGTTAGAACTCCAAACAGCAAAGTCTTTACTTAATTATGAACATAATGGAAACTACAAAGACCAACTCAGAGAAAGGATTATATTTAAGTGTTATATTTGCACTTATTGGACAAAGTTCAAGAAAAATCTTAAAACTCATTTAAGAGTTCATACTGGAGAAAAACCTTTTAAATGTGGTATTTGTTCTTACACTACAACATGGAAAAGTCGTCTTCGAGAGCATTTAAGAGTTCATACTGGAGAAAAACCTTTTAAATGTGGTATTTGTTCTTACACTGCAGCACAGAAAAGTACTCTTCAAAAGCATTTAGGAGTTCATAGTGGAGAAAAACCTTTTAAATGTGGTATTTGTTCTTACACTACAGTATGTAAAAGTCATCTTCAAGAGCATTTAAGAGTTCATAGTGGAGAAAAACCTTTTAAATGTGATATTTGTTCTTACACTACAACATGGAAAAGTCATCTTCGAGAGCATTTAAGAGTTCATACTGGAGAAAAACCTTTTAAATGTGGTATTTGTTCTTACACTGCAGCACAGAAAAGTACTCTTCAAAAGCATTTAGGAGTTCATAGTGGAGAAAAACCTTTTAAATGTGGTATTTGTTCTTACACTACAGTATGTAAAAGTCATCTTCAAGAGCATTTAAGAGTTCATAGTGGAGAAAAACCTTTTAAATGTGATATTTGTTCTTACACTACAACATGGAAAAGTCGTCTTCGAGAGCATTTAAGAGTTCATACTGGAGAAAAACCTTTTAAATGTGGTATTTGTTCTTACACTGCAGCACAGAAAAGTACTCTTCAAAAGCATTTAGGAGTTCATAGTGGAGAAAAACCTTTTAAATGTGGTATTTGTTCTTACACTACAGTAGACAAAAGTCGTCTTCAGGAGCATTTAAGAGTTCATAGTGGAGAAAAACCTTTTAAATGTGATATTTGTTCTTACACTGCAGCACATAAAAGTACTCTTCAGACGCATTTAAGAGTTCATACTGGAGAAAAACCTTTTAAATGTGGTATTTGTTCTTACACAGCCACACAGAAAGGTAGTCTTCGAAAGCATTTGAGAGTTCATACTGGAGAAAAACTTTTTAAATGTGATATTTGTTCTTACACTGCAGCACAGAAAAGTACTCTTCAAAAGCATTTAAGAGTTCATACTGGAGAAAAACCTTTCAAATGTGGTATTTGTTCTTATACTGCAGCACAGAAAAGTACTCTTCAAAAGCATTTAGCAGTTCATAGTGGAGAAAAACCTTTTAAATGTGGTATTTGTTCTTACACTACAGTACGCAAAAGTCGTCTTCAAGATTTAAGAGTTCATAGTGGAGAAAAACCTTTTAAATGTGATATTTGTTCTTATACTACAGCACGGAAAAATGCTCTTCAAAAGCATTTAAGAGTTCATATTTCCAAGCACCCACACAACAGAGAAACTCAAAAAACAAATAGGGAAAATAATGAGGAAGTATAACCTGAGAGATAATCAATTACATGACAAGGCACTGGCATTGGAGGAAAAATCCCAGCCATAGCCAATAGAATCAGGAATAAACAAAAGCAGATTGACATGAAAAACCATAACAAACAATTTTCATCAAACCTGAGGCTTTTACCAAAATCTCATTAGGGAAAGAATAATTAATAGTTCATGAACCACCAGATCAAACCTGTTGAACGGATACTGGAAACCCCTGAACAGCATAATCAGGATGCTGCCTAGGATAGAGACCATCAGGGTGGCAAATGAGGGTAAACCAGAAATGGAGAACAAGATGATAAGGAAACTGGCAAAATTCTCCAACTTTAAAAAACCTGGCCTAGACAAGCTCCCAAATTTCTGGCTGAAACAGGTCACGGCATTACACCACCATTATACTGCCACTTTTCACAGAATTTTGCAGGGAGTAGAAGAAACACCAGAATGGCTTACAAGTGGAGACAACCCTCATCCCTAAGACTTGTGAGACAAATCTCCCAAATAAATACTGCCCAATCTGCTGTCTCACCACCACCTATAAACTTTTTACAGGCCTAATTGCAGATAGTCTCTAGCATCCAGGTGTTCATATACACTATCTGGAAAAAGAACAGAGAGGATGCAGAAGAAACTGCTTAGGCACAAAGGATCAGCTGCTCATCAACAAAACTATCCCTGAAGACTGTAAGAAGAGAGGCAGAAACCTTAGTATGGCATGGATAGACTATCAGAAGGCATTTGATAGTGTCCACACTTGTGGATTTTGGAATGCCTTAAACTGTACAAAATCCACCCTACCATTATTAGCACTCGAACAAACCAGATTACAAAATGGCAAACAAACATCAATCTTACCCATGAAAATAGGAAAATATCCATTCCCCATGTCAAGATTATGAGGGGTATATTGCAGGGGGACAGCTTATCACCCTTGCTATTCTGCCTCACCCTGCACCCCCTTAGCAATAATAACAAGGGCTTCAACCTCAGTCAAACTAGGTGAAGAAATCCTGACAGTGTACTGAACCATCTACTGTTTATGGATGATTTGAAGCTGTACACAGACTCTGACCAAAACCTGGAATGCCTATTAAGGATCATCCATACTTTCTTCAGTGACATCAAAATGAAGTTTGGATTGGACAAGTGTGCTAAGTGTACACTTAGAGGGGCCAGGAAAAATACAAACCCATAACATCAATTTAGGAAGAGACACTGAGATTAAAGACTTGGAAGAGGATAGTTCCTACAAATATCTTGGGATAGAAGAAAGTAGAAATATAGAACACTGGCAAATATGAGAGAAAAATCAGTGGAGAGTATGTACGAAGACTGAAAAAGATCTGCAAAACCCAACTTGCATCAAAGAACAAAATAACAGCCATAAACCAACTTGCCATCCCTATTATCAATTATAGTGTAGGGATCATAGACTGGCCACAATCAAAACTAAATAAACTAGATGTTAAGACCAGAAAAATCCTCACTCTAAATAGAACAACATACCAGAACCAGTGTCTTCCTAGATTGTACCTACCAAGAAAACTGGGAGGAATGGGATTGACTGAGGTTAACCAGCTGCACTGATCATCGACCATCAGCATTGGGCAGTATCTGAAAAAGTTTGAGTAGTCCTACAATAGCTCTGGTCTGTGAATACCACAACACAAGGGTAACGCAACATAGTTCCATAAACAAACTGGCCCAGCACTTTGGAGGCAATAATATGACAGAAGTAGAAACTGAAAGAGTAATAGCTAGGAAAAGTCACAAAAAATTTGTTCAGAACAACAGGCCAAGCATGCAGAAGAATGGGGAAAATATCAAAGAGCTGGAAAATATTATCAGGAATTACAGAAGGACTATATCAACAAAGAAGGATCATTGGAATGGTTAAGGAGAGGAGTTTTGCAATATGACAGAGAGTGAATAATAATAGGTGCCCAAGATCTTTCACTCCTAACAAATGTGTTTAAAAAAATGACTGGAATAAGTAATAATGACAGGCGTAGATTCTGTCATGTTGGCCATCTAATATCAGGCTGTAGGGTCCTCATGGCAGATGGGTACTATACAGCCAAACATAATAAAATTTGCAAATATATCCACTGGAAGATCATGATAGCATTAGAATGCAGTAAAAATGTATGGGACCACACACCTGCACCAGTCACTGGAAATAACCATTATACTATGACACATTAATTCCAACAGCCACTTTTATAGATGACTGCAGTAAAACCAGACAGAGTAGTGTGGGACAAGAGGGAAAGGAGTGCCTTACTTATTGAGTTAGTGTCCCAAATGACTACATCCTTAATAGAGCAGAAAGGGAGAAAATTACTAAATACCAGGCGCTCATGTATGACAAAGAGAAACTGGAGATTGAAAGAAGCTGCCATTCTCCCCATCATAGTTGGGGCAATAGGTATGATGAAGAACACCTAACAACTTACATGAATTCAATCCCAGGACATAGAAATCAAAATAGGGACATTAAAAGGAACAGTAACCCTCCTTAAACGAATGCTAGGCCAAGTTCATACATAGTTGAAGTGTTTGGCTTTGGGTGGAAGCCCCACTTAGCTATAAAAAGTACTAAAAAGAGTATAAACCAAGAAAGAAGAAAAGAAATATGGAAAAGTCTAAGGAAAACTCATACTGGTAGGACATCACCCAGGCTGTATAACAACTGTTATACAGAGTGAATGTAGCAATTAATAGATTAGTCTCAGCCAACACAGATCTCACTGAACTTAATCAAGTAAATTATACTGCTGGCCTTTATATGCAAAAGAAACTTGTCTCAAATTCCAAACCAAAGTCCCCCACTCAAAATTGCAAGTGTAAACCAAAACTGCTCCACAGAAAATTTAATTAACTAAATAACTTATGCAAGTCAGACATGAATTAAACCAAATAAAACAATATTTTCAAGCACCCCTATGACAAGGAAAACTCAAGAAAACAAATAGGGAAAATAGAGAAAATCAACTATGTGACAAACACTGGAATTGGAGGGAAAAATCCCAGTCATAGCCAATAGAATTAGAAATAAAAAAAGCAGATAAATGTGAAAAAACCATAACAATTTTCATCCAACCCTAGAGGCTTTTACCAAAATCTCATAAGAGAAAGAATAGTAGTCCATGACCCACCAGATCAGATCCAGTTGGTCATACTGGAAGCCCCTCTTTGAAACTCCAGAACAGTATAATCAGGATGCTGATTGAATAGAGACCATCAGGTAAGTAAATGAAGGTAAACTGGAAATGGGGGAGTTATTTATGATGGAAAAAAACCTGGCCTGGATAAGCTCCCAAATTTCTGGCTGAAACAGAACATCGCATTACACCATCATTACACCTCCCACTTTTCACAGATTTTTGCAGAGAGAAGAAGAAACCAGAATGGCTTACAAGTGGAGATACAACCCTTATCCCTAAGACTTGTGAGACAAATTTCCCAAATAAATACTGCCCAATTTGCTGCCTCACTACCACCAAAAGCTATTTACTGGCCTGATTGCAGACTGTATACCAGTATACCTTGGAATAGAAGAGAAGGTTAATATAGAACATTGGCAAATGTGAGAGAAAATCAGTGGAGAGTATGTGGGAAGACTGAAAAAGATCTGCAAGACCCAACTTACATCAAAGAACAAAATAATGGCTATAAATTAACTTCCATCCCTGTTATTATTTATAGTATGGGGATAATAGACTTTAATCATAACTGAACAAAGTAATGTTAAGACCTGGAAATCCTCTCTAAATGGAATGACATACTGGAACTAGTGTCTTCCCAGATTGTACCTTCCAAGGAGGGATGGGATTGACTGAGGTTAACCAGCTGCACCAATCATTGACTATCAGCATTGGGCAGTATCTGAGGAGCTCTTCTAACCCTACAATAGCTCTGGTTCATGAACAACATGCCACAAGAGTAACTCAACAAACTTCTACAACCAAACTGGCCCAGCACTTTGGAGGGAATAGTATGACAGAAGAAATAGACACTTAAAGAGTACCAGCCATGTTAATTGCTAGGAAAAGTTGCAAAAAATTTGTCTTAGAACAAACCAAACATGCAGAAGAATGGGAACAACACCAAAGGGCTGGAAAATACTATCAACAATTACAGAAGGACTACAAGAATAAGAAGGATCATTGCAATGGCTAAGGAGAGGAGTTCTGCTGTATGATGGAGAACAGCTAATACTGGTGCCCAATATCTTGCACTCCTAACAAATGCATTTAAAAAAAATGGCTGGACTCAGTAATAATGATAGGTGTAGAGTCTGTCATGCTGAGGTAGAAAGTGTTGGCCATCTAATATAATGACAAAATCATTCCTACAGGAAGATATATCCAAAACAGAGCCATGAACCCTGGTATAGTAATATGGGACAGATTATTGACATAAGCATCCCCAATTATTATTGACTAAATGAAGCAGAAACGGGAAAGATAACCAAATACCTAAAAATCTAAAAAATTATCTAAAAAGAACCTGGTTCTGAAATGAAATAGAAATAATACCAGTGATA
This sequence comes from Bathynomus jamesi, assembly GCA_023014485.1. Classification (NCBI taxonomy): domain Eukaryota; kingdom Metazoa; phylum Arthropoda; class Malacostraca; order Isopoda; family Cirolanidae; genus Bathynomus; species Bathynomus jamesi. Next base: position 94,321 of record JAJOZX010007627.1, on the reverse strand, counting down.
ATGGGAGCAACTGGGCTGCTCAAAAAGAATTTAAATTCTTATCTAGAACAGATACCTAACAACCCAACAGCCCCAGAGACATAACTGGAAACAATTTAGGATAGTGTCACTATCTTGAAAAGAGTCCTTGGAAGCATCATTAACAGATGAAGACAGATCTGTTTTGACCCTGGGCTGGGGTCCCCAGAATGTAAAAAGAAAAAAGTCAAGAATATAAGCCAGAAAAGAGGAAAACCTTTTAAATGTGATATTTGTTCTTACACTACTACAGCATGGAAATGTCATCTTCAAGAGCATTTAAGAGTTCATAAATTAAATTAAAGTATTAGCTCAACAAATAAAGAGGAGAGCTGAGGTAAAAAGCTAAAAACAAAATCCTGTATTTGCAAAGAACCCAAGTACTTTATAAAAATCTAATATGAGAGAGAAAAGTAAAGCAACTGCCAGACCAAAATGCACTGGATAACTACTGGAGGTAACTTTTCCAAGGTAGTGCAACACAAGAATGAAGCTGATTTGATAGAGGAAGTGAGCTAGGTCAACAGAGATAAACAACAAATAGAAAACATCACCATAATGTAAAACAAACTTAGATCAAATCTGGCAAGCTTTACCAACTTCAAAAGTTGAGGAACAGACCAGCTCCCAAAACTTTTGGATTAGACAGACTACTCCATGACATAAGTATTATAAACAGGCCTTTCAACAAATGATAAATGGTGAGGAAGATGCCCCAGAATGGGTGACAGGGAACACTATTCTAATACCAAAGTCACAAGAAATTCACCTCCCTGAAAGTATAGGCCTATCTGTTGTTTACCCACTACATATAAATTATTGATTAATAAGAGAACAATTACGTAGAATAAAAACAGAAAGGGTGTAGAAGATGCCTCAGAACCAAGGATGAGCTTCTAATCAACCAAACTCTAATGGAAGATTGTAAGAAAAGATGGAGAAATTTGTGTATGGACTGGATAGACTATCAGAATGCTTTTGACAGTGCGCCCCCATTTATGGATATTAGAATGTATGAAGCTACACAATACAAACAATACATTTTCTAAGCAGAAGAATGGAGCATTGGAGAATGAATATAACCCTAACCCATGAACAGAGCCAAATCAAATTAGAGGATGTCCACATCCAAAGAGGTATTTTCCAGGGTAACAATTTATCTGTTTTATTGCCTCACCCTGGACCCCTTAAACAAACTTCTGAAAACAAGCCATACGGGCTGCAACCTGTCTGTCAGAGGGAAGACAGACAGAGATCCAACCATGACCATAAACCATTTGTTGTTTATGGATGATTTAAAGCTGCATGTTGAAGGTAAGGAGATAGCTGTGTGGAAGATTGTGACAAGTAGACAGATGGAGGAACTAAGTTTTTGAGGTACTAAAAGCCACAAGGTTTTCTCTGCCCCAATTAGAGATAGCAGAATGATCAAAGGTCAGGTGTACCATAGCCATTCTTAAGTGAATCATGGAGTGACTTGAGAGGGATGCTTTGCAAAGCAGGTGAAGAAGGAAGAATGGAACCATCAGCATAGAATTAGATCAGACAAGAAGTGCAACTTAGTAGATGACTGATAAATAGAAAGATATGGGTGACAGGACAGAACCCTGAAGAACACCACTGTTAATAGCTTTAGGAAAAGAACAGTGGCAATCTACAATCACAGCTATAGAAAGTAAATCAGAAATGAAGGCACAGGTAGAATAGAAACCAAAGGAGGACAGTTTGAAAATTAAAGATTTGTGCCAGACTATTAAAAACTTTTGATATTTCTTGCGCAATACAAAATGTCGCTCCAAAATCCCAAAAGGTAGATCTACAGAAGCTAAGGCTAACAAAGACCCTAAGATCCACTCCAAGGCTAGCCCGAGAGAAAGAAGAGAGTTGGGGGTTAAAAGAAGAGAGTAGAGAGAGTAAGGGGTTAAGTAAGTAGCAAAACCTATCATTCATGGGTTAACATTCATTCAGAAAAGGAGTGAGAAAGATTCACCATCATCATCAGCTGTCCATTGCTGGCAAGTTGGAAAAATAGTCAGAGAATAGGAAAGGGGTGAAGATGAAAAGAAGTAAAATAAGAATGCTTCCAAACCATGCAAACACAGTCTTAACTCAACAAAACACTGTCATACCACGCAAACTACAGATGTGCGAGTAAAGAGAGGATGAGAAAAGAAAAAAAATTATGAAGAGTATAACAATGTGGGTTAGTTAGATGACCAAGAGTCAGAAAGAGATGCAAGAAGTTCACCAGTGGAGCATCCCTTGTGGAATCCATACTGATGATCTGAAAGAAGATTGTGAGAAGAGAGGTGTTTAAGAATCTTTTTATTTAGGATAGATTCAAAAACTTTAGACAGGAAAGAATCAAAGCAATTGGATAATAGTTGGAGGGTTGAGAGCAGTTACCTTTGTTTGGAACAGGCTTCCAGTAGAAGGAAAAGTTCCAGATGAAAAACAAAGATGAAAGAGTTTACCTAAGCAGGGTATCAGCACAGAAGCACAATTCTTGAGAACAGCTGGAGGAACACCAACAGGATTGTGCGCCATCCTAAAGTTGATCCCAGATAGGGCAGAAAGAATATCTTTGGAAGAGATTCTGATTAGAGACAAGATATATCTACAGATATATAGATACACTTTAGTTTTGACAAGTGTTCAAAGTACATTATTGGGAGAAGGAAGAAGGTGAGAGCAGAAAACCTAGTTAGCTGAAAATGTTATAATTGGAGATCCAGAAGGTGCCACCTAGAACCAGGGGCATACACAGCATTTCTTAAAGGGAGGGGGGCGCGCACTCGCACACACACACACACACACACACACACACACACACACACATATACAGTACCATGCAAAAGTATGAGACCACTGTCAATCTGATAACTATAAGATAATCTGTCATATGAAAATTAGTTTTGATACTAAAATACACATTAACTAGAACCTCTGGTTCATATTAATGTATTAGCTGGATGATCCTCTAGTCTGCATAAATTGGACTTCAGGGTTGATTTATTACATTACTTATAACGCATGTGTTTAAAAATCTAGTGAACTGTCGATGAGGGATCTGCAGTAAATGCTCCTAAGCTATTGTTATATCAGTATTTACAATTAAAAGTATTGACATTTCACTTAAATTCTGAAAAACAAATTTATCCAAAACATTTCTCATTATAATCCTAATTGATGTTAGGATGTGTTGCAGCAAAACAGCAACTTTTAAGGAATAGCAATAAAGAGAAGAGAAGAAAATATGCATTGGAACACAAGTATTAGACATCTGAGACCTACTGAGTTAAGCTTCCTTCGTACAGTAGAGGGATCAACTGAGACACCTGGTTTTTTTTCGAGATCTGCTACAAGTGAAGTGCTGGATTTGCATCTGTCTCGAAGAGAAGTAATCTTTAGATATTGTAGATCAGATGGAGAAAGCTTAGGTGGCCTCTCTAATCTAGGACGACCAACTGGGGGTCCCATTTGATCTCTGATGAGCCAAGATTGTTTTTACACCAGTTTTGGAAACACCTGTAGATTCACTTATTCTTCTTTGACTCAGTCCCTCACCATGCAAATGTATTATTTTATATCTAATCTCATCAGAATTTGTACTTTTCGTCATTTCTTAAGCCTGTGAAAGAAAAAAAAACATGAATTAGGATTATAGAGAGAGATGTTTTGGATAAATTTGTTTTTCAGAATTTAAGTGAATATGTCAATACTTTTAATTGTAAATACTGATATAAAAATAGCTTAGGAGCATTTACTGCAGATCCATCATTAATAGTTCACTACATCTTTAAACACATGCAGCGTTATAAGTAATATAATAAATCAACCCTGAAGTCCAATTAATGCATACTAGAGGATCATCCAGCTAATACAACTTTATACACTTAAGTAATAACTTAGTTATATGTTAATATGAACCAGAGGTTATAGTTAATGTGTATTTTAGTATCAAAACTAATTTTCATATGACATTATCTAATAATTATCAGATTGACAGTGGTCTCATACTTTTGCATGGTACTGTATATATATATATATATATGTGTGTGTGTGTGTGTGTGTGTGTGTGTGTGTGTGTGTGTGTGTGTGTGTGTGTGTGTGTGTGTGTGTGAGAGAGAGAGAGAGCTCAAAATGATGATTGATTTGGAATCAAAATGAATTGCATCTTGGAAAGCTTCAGTTGTATTTTATTTCCAATTTATGGTCAAAGAATTAAATTTGCACAAATTGTATGTATAAAGACATATATAAATGTTCCTAAGCCAGCCAAAATTGCTTTTGAGTTTGAGTTAATAACATGTCCTGGTAACCATAAAATAACTGAAATTCCATATGACAAAGATTTTTTTGTGGTGAATATTGCAAAGTTAGCGATTTTTGAAACTTTCTTTTTCAAATATCTTTAATGATAGTAGTAGTAATTTTTACAATGGGGGTGCCTATGCCTCCCTCTTATGTACACCACTGCCTTGAACTATCTAGGAATTGAAGAAAATGGCAAGAACAAGGTAGATTAATTGATTAAGCAAATGCACAGATCCACCATAATTAGTACAGGCCAATACCTGATTAGTGCCAACAATCCCCATATAAACCTTGTACATAAACATCATGACAAGAATCATAGCCAAAACCCTCAGTCACCCAACTAGCAAAACACTTTTCACCAACTAACATTCATGAAGTGACAAATACCAAAAAGACAATCACCTATAATAATATCACAAAAGAGTTGAAAAGAGTTTACTGAAGATCAACAAAATGAAAAAGTGGAGCAGTTGAAAGTGCCAGACAGGCAAATTTGCATCAGAAATAGAAAAGATTACATTGATAAGGAGAGATTGCTTTAATGGTTACATAGAGGCACCTTAGGTTTTGATGGAGAGTAAATTGTGATGGATGCTTAAGATCAAGCACTATACACAAATTAATTTAAAAAGATGGCTGGTATTTCACTTAATAATAAATGCCAGTTCTGGTAACAGGAAGTATAGAGTATGGAGCACCTAGTGTTGGTGTACAAACACTTGTGGAGGATGGATATTACACAGACATAAGATATGTAGGCTCATCCATTAGTAGCTATGCAAAAAGCACCAGATCCCAGTCACCAAAAGGGAAAAGTTAGGATCATGACTCGCAACCAGTCATTGGAAATGAAGAGTGTACCATTTTCCATGACACCATCATACCCACAGGAACACAGAAAACAGAGCAATAAAACCAGTCATAGTAATATGGGGAAAGAAAACCACCTTTGATAATAGATGCAAGTGTTCCAAATGATTAATGATTATGGAATTAATGAGAGAGTTACAAGGAAAAGAAGTACCTCAAAAGGCCTTGCGGCCCATACCGAGGAGGTACCAATGGCAATGGGTGCCAGGGAAAATTTTGTAAAAGTTTATTTTTCTTTCAACTATCCTAGCAGTAGTAGAAAACTGGATAGAAAAGTAGAAGGCTCTCTCCCCACCCTCTGCTCCCTCCCTGCCAGAGGCAGGTACTGAAAAAGGTTGAAGAAAATACCTTGACCCTGGAAAAGTAGCCAAGGAAATTTTACAGGAAAGTGGAGAATATATAAATAGCTCTATATTTAGCTTGCTCACAGAGACACCGTGCAAGCGATCTCCTGCAGAGTTTTCTTATGTTTTAGTCTTAAACTATGAGAGTATTCAGTACTTTGTCTAGCCTATTTTTAAGTACATTTACACTTTGACTGGAAACAACCTCTGAGGGAAGTTGGTTCCAGATATTAACTATTTTATAGGAAAAGAAATTTCCGCAGACTGAGGTCCTAAATGTCTTTACACACTCAAATAGTGTGCAAGATTTCGTCTACCCTTTTCTTGAACTGATCCACAGAGGAACTGTTCACAACTTCCGAAGGTAACCTGTTCCATGTGTCACAGATCTTATACGTAAAGTAATTCCCACACACACTAGTCCTAAACCATTTCAAATCCAACTTCCAACCATTGTTGCGAGTTGGGTTATCATTTGAACTAAACATACTTCTAAAATCGATATCGTTGAACCCACGTAAGAGCTTGAAAACATCGATCAGTTGATTGCGCAGCCTCCGAGTTTCAAGCAAAACAAGTTCAGGGCGCGTAACCGTCGATTGTAGCCCATATGCCCAATGGAAGGGATTAACTTTGTGGCCCTCGCCTGCACTCGCTCCAGCCTCTCAATATCTTTCCTGAGGGTGGGTGACCAGAACTGCACAGCATACTCCAGGTGCGGCCGAACAAGGGAATTGTACAGTGAGAGCACAATCTCCTTGTTCCGAAACTGAAATTGCCTCCTGATATAACCCAATAGTTTCTGGGCTTTCTTTTCCACCTCTACACACTGTTTCGTAAACTTAAGATCGCTGCTAATTAGCACACCCAAGTCCTTTTCTAAATCAGTCACCTCGATATTACTACCCAACATCGAGTAGTCCGACTTGGGATTGGCGTAGCCAATGTGCATCACTTTGCATTTACCCAAGTTAAACAGCATTTGCCATTTTTCGGACCACTTTCCTATCCTACTAGGTCTGCACGCAGTTCCTCAATCGCTTCGGGTGTCCCAACATTGGCCCCAAGCTTGGTGTCATCAGCGAATTTGGCGATCCGACTGACGATGCCACCATCGATATCATTTATGTAAATGATAAACAACAGTGGCCCCAAAATGGAACCCTGAGAACCCCACTAGTGACCGAGGCCCAACCCGAACTAGCCCCTTTAATTACCACCCTCTGCCGCCTATTCCTCAGCCAGTTTTCAATCCACCTACCTATTTCCCCACCGATACCCAGCGCGCGCACTTTCGCCATTAGCCGGCGGTGATGTACCTTATCAAAGGCTTTCTGAAAGTCGAGATAAAGTATATCAATCGCCCTACTCTTATCGTACTCACTCAACATGACGTGGAAAAACTCGAGCAAGTTGGTGAGACACGACCTATGCCGTCTAAACCCATGTTGGGAGTCCACAAGCAGCTTGTAGGAATCCATATGGCCAACGATCCTATCAGCTATTATCCCTTCTAATAATTTACCTACAACTGAAGTGAGACTAATGGGACGATAGTTCCCTGGACTTTCATGATCCCCTTTCTTAAAGATAGGGGTCACGTTGGCTTCCCTCCAGTCACCAGGCACCTGGCCCATCTCCAACGATTTGTTGAAGACTGTAGCCAGGTGGGGAGCCACCTGGTCACGCACTTTTCGCAACACTGGGGAGAAACTGGTCTGGCCCAGGAGCCTTAAACGCGCTCAGTTTGTCTATTCTATCGGCAACGACTGTCGCGGTACATCTAACACTATCCAGGCCAGCACCTTCGTGCCTCACGCCTGGCTCAGGGATGATGAGAGAGAGAGAGAGAGAGAGAGAGAGAGAGAGAGAGAGAGAGAGAGAGAGAGAGAGAGAGAGAGAATATCAACCTGTATGAAGAACCAGTATCAAGAACAACTAGAGTCCCTCTGCATTAGATATAATACCTATCAGAACTGAAGCTGTAGGAATAATGAAAAACTTAAAGAACTATCTGGATGATATTAAAGCATCAATAGCAAATGGTGAAGTACAAATTGAGGCATTAAGGGGAATAGTACCCATCTTGAAAAGAGCCCTCAGGATTAACCTGTATCAATGAGAATTGCATATACAAAGATAAGTCACTGGAATGGCTAAAAAGAGGAATTGAAATTTGATAGAGGATAATAATAGGAGCACAAGATCAAACTCACTACACAAATTGATTTAAAAAAGTGAGAGGTCTCCAACAATGACAAGTGTTGTTTCTTCTACCACCAAACAAATTGTCAGCTACCTGATATCAGGGTGCCAAACCCTCCTGACAGATGACTGTAATACAAAGAGAAACAACAGAATATGCAGTTTACTACACTGGAAGATTTGCCAAAATAGTGGCATTGCAGCTAATAAACAATCCTGAAAACATGAGCCCCAACCAACTACAGGAAATGACACTCAACATATTTCATGACAGTGATCCCAGAAGGAGGACTGATTGAAAATGGGGCAGTGAAGTCTAACATTATGAAAGTATAAAAGGGAAAGAAGAGCAAATATCATTTATTTAAGTGTGCCAAGTGACTAGCATAAACAGAGCAGAGAGAGAAAAGGAACATAACATAATAAATATAACACCAGCAACAGGTGTAGTAAAATAGAACTTGTCACAATATCTGGACCAGATACCAGGTAGACCATCCACACTGTAAACACAGATGCAATCTAAGAAACTAACTCTTGGCAAAAGTTAAGTTTGTCATTAAACTTAATCATAAAAGAATATAAAGCAACTGAGAAAAACAGTATGTATGAGAAAAAGCATTTAAATATGGGATATGTTCCACACTACAGCACAGTAAATGAGCTTTAAATGCTCTTGAAAGTTTCATCCATAATGAAACTAGGTCACCACAGACAGAAAGGAATATTAGAGAGAGAGAGAATAGAAACTAAGGCAAATAACACAAAGTATATTGAGGAAAAAGGTGAAGTTGGTATAAAAGTTTAAAAGATCATAGAGATATTTCAGAATAAATGAGGAGAAAATGAAAAAGAAGACATTTGCAGAGGACCCATCAAAACTGTACAGGGAGTTTAGAAAGGATAAACTGAAGTTACAACACCCCTTCAAAAAGAATGTCAAGCATTTCTGGAAGAGTATTCATGAGAGTGAGGTCTGACATAACGAAAATGCAAATTGAGAATAGCGAGGGGAGGAGGTGAGGATATCAAACAAATGGAAGAAATAATGACACGAGATTAATAGGAAAATAAAATAAAGTAAAGTAAAGTACTAGGCCAGAAAAAAAACTTCTGGCTAAAGAAATTAACATCACTGAAAGAACAACTAACAGAATGCTTAATTAAATAAGGGAACAAGAAATATTAGGGTGGAATGGATCCTGAATGGATGACCAAAGGGAAGAAATTATCACCAAAATCTGAGGAAATACACATTGTGGTGGTAGGAAATATTTAGACCAGGATTAGGCCCTACATTTCATAATTATAAATAATTATAGTAAGCATTGACTTGACTTAATGTTGTATAGTTGTTCTTTGAGTATTGGCTTGGCCCCATTGCCAGCCTTCAGCTGATGCAGTTGCTTTGGGCCCGACACTAAATTTATAAATATGAAGAAATAGTAATTTGTTGATTATTATCAAGAGAATATAATATAATGCTTGTAAGTTCATTCAGTTGTTTACTGCTGGCATTACTATAATTACATTACTTGTATTGAAAATGCTTCTATAATTATATGATAGTGTCCTTGTAGCTGTGTATAACTATTTTTTGAATTAAATTTACATTTGATTATAATGACCTATTTTGAATTTTAGTAGAAGGGGCCCTGCAAACTGGAAGGCAGACTCTGCTTGGCCCAGGTCAATCTTTCTGTTTATGGTGTAGGCCATTTATCAAATGCTCACTTTCAGAATGTTCTGCCCAATGAACACTTTTTTAAGTGTATGTTGGGTGGAAGATTCTATAAAGAAATATTTTTATAAACATTGGTTAATTACCCAATATTAAATGTTTTCTGTATATTATCATCATTGCATTGTTCTTCAATTATTGTTTAAATGTAATATAAAAATAGTAATATGTAATATCAGTTCAATTTTACTTGTGATGTCATTATAGTTTTGTATCAAAATGAGTGCAGTAATCCCTCACTTTACAGAAGGGTTACATTCCATAAAATCCTTCCATAAAGTGGATTTCCATATATTGAATCCTGTTTTCCCACAGAACTCCCATTACATATTTGGAGATATGTTCCGACAACAAAATCTTAACTCGATACTGTAAAACACACACACACACACACACACTAATGCAACAAATTGAATTTCTGTAAAGCAAGGAATTACTGTACCCATAATATACATCACATTTTCACCAACTAAATAAAAATGTCAGACTATAAAAGCACTTGTTCAGGCAGATTAAGTTTGAGAACTTCTTCCAATTCATTTAACTATTTCTATATAAACATTTTTCAGTGAAAATGTAGTGCCTTTCATTTTTTTTCATTTGATTCCCTGCAAGACCTTTTGTAAGGTATTTTAGAGTGAATTGTTTATATTGCATCTATTTGGGTAAAGAGTCAGTTGCAGAGCCAACATTCATACCCCATAATTCTTTTTGAGTTGACATTTCTCACGATGACATATTCTGGGCTGCATTATATCCAATGTTGCAACACTGCTTCCTGTTGATCAGCAAAGTTAAGCAACATTGGTTTAATAGTTGGATGGGAGACCATCTGCTGCATCTAGACTATGTAGTGACTTGTGGTTTAGATCCCATGTAAAGCCAGAGGTCCCTCTCCATCACATGACTGTAGATGTTTCAAAGGAAGTAAAACAACCCCATCATTACATTATGTACTTGTCCAATAAATACAGGCCAATTGGATTGTCTTCCAACCATGTACAAATTACTAACCAGGGAATTGACTGATCATGTGTATGAACATATCCAGAAGAAAATGAAATAATAAATAATGTCTGGAGCAGTTACTATGTAGGCCAATGCCACACACACTACAGGGTGATTCAAAAGTCAGGTTACATAGGGTTTTTCTGTTTCTTTGCAGGTAAGTTATGAGATGTTATCGAAGGAGGAGTGCATCGATGTGATATTCCTAGCTGGCTGCACAAGTGCACTGCCGTTAATGGTGGCCATAGCGAACATGTGATGTGACTATTCCCCTGTATCATTACATAATACATTATTTCCCTATGTAACCTGACTTTTGAATCACTTTGTATAAATAATAATAATATAAAATATATCAGATACCAGTCAATTAACCATGGCTTCTATTATCTTATTGACTGACTCACTAACCCTTGTGGTAAATCTAGATACAAAATTGTGTACAACACTGCACAGAGACACATCGCACTATTATTTGTTGTTTTTAATTCTTCCCAAAAGTCTGTGGAATCCTTACTGTTTCTGTCCTAATACAGGGCCTGACCTTGGTTTCCCTTGTTTATCTTGTTTATCCCTTTAAATCATTTAGTTATAAAATAAAGAGTAATGGACTAACACTGATTCCCATGATACCTCACACTTCACTTTCTGCCACCCAGATTCATGGCCATTTAGAATTACTCTCTGCTCTGTCTTCTAACCATTTTTCTACTCAATTTATAACTGACCCTGATACCCGATGAGCTTCTAATTTATATAGAAGTCTCTTATGTGGAACCTTGTCAAATGCCTTACTAAAATCCAAATAAATAACATCTACATCATTTCCATTATCTACCTGATCAGTTACAAATTCTAAAAAATCTAAGAGATTAGACAAAAAAGACCTTCCTGATCTAAATCCATGTTGTGAACTTTAAATAAGATTAAAGTTCTCCAAATGATCTTTAATATTACTGGTATTCTTTATAATTCTTTCCAGTATCTTTCCTACCAATGATGTCAAGCTAACAGGCCTATAATTTTCTACCTTCTCCTTCTATCCTTTTTGTAAATGGGTACTACATTAGTTTTTTTCCACTCATCTGGTATTTCTGCATAATTAATTGACCTAGCAAACAAAATAGTTGGTGCCTCAGATAAGCTTTCTTCCCCTTCTCTGAGAATCCTAGCAAATATATTATCAGGTCCAGCAGCCTTATTTGACTTCACTGTATGAATCACCTGCCTAAGATCATCCTTCCTTATATGAATATGATCAAGAATGTCTGAATTTACAGGATCTAAGGGATTAAAATCAAAGTTATTTAAATTTTCTTCAGTAAAAACAGAGCTAAAATAATCATTAAAAATACCAACAATATCCTGATCTTTTTCAAATATCCTATCATCATGTTCTATTGGACCAATCCTATCATGCTTTTTATTATTATATTTCTAAAAACTAAAGAATTTCTTTGGATCTTTATTGCTATTTCTAGCTAGATTTATTTCGCTATATACCTTTTACTCTTCCTAATCAAACTATTTAACTTATTTCTTAACTGCCTATAATAATTATCCAAGTCCAAAATACTATCACTGCCTTTAAATTCCCTGAATGCCATTTTTATATTTTTAATCATTTCACCTATTTCCCTAATCCACCAAAAAGGTTTCCTAATCTTGTTATTCCTAACACTTCTAAAAGGAATACACCTACATTGTACATCCTCTAAAATTTCTTTAAATCTAGACCACATCACAATAGCATTTTTATTGGCAAATTCATTATCCCACTTTACTGAGCTTAACAACCCCCTAAATCTACTATAGTCACCCTTTAAGAAGCAAGGGACTAGTTCAGTGGTGGCTCATGATGTTCAGTTATGGGGGTGCTGCCTCAGAAATTGCAAACAATTGTCGATTATATATATATATATATATATATATATATATATATATATATATATATATATATATATATATATATATATGAGAGAGAAAGTCGAATAGATAAATAGAAACTACTCGCTACTCAGTCATAAAAATAAGTAAAATAGTATCATAAAATCAATTATAGGGTACTTACGCTTTACAGGTAATTTTGAATTTGCCAAAAATTTTATTTATAAACAAATTCCATTTTTCTGTTTTTATTCTGAGCAAAAAAATATTCTAAGAAATGAAAGCTATATATTGTAAATAATCCAATTATTATATAATTAACTTCAATCTCACGACAAAAAATAAATGATAACGAATCATTGATAAATGCAATTTGGAAATAAAATTTTGAATTAGCAAACGATACAGCAACACAACTACCACGTCAAACAAACAAATTGGCACTGCTCTGTCCACAGTGCTTTGGATCCTCTTAAACCCACGATTCTGACTCGCTCTTCGTACGTCCGCCACCGAGGTTTCAAGCGTTTCAAAACAAAATCTGGAACTGTTAAGTACGCAGTTCCACGGGAAGGCTGAAGCTACTTTCGTGATTCATTCGTTTGGCATTGAAATAGTTTAAGGAAAAAAGGATATAATTTGATTTAAAAACTCAAAGTTCATTGAAAAAAAACAATCAGAGAGGCTATTTTAAATATTTAAATATAAAGATCATAATATCATGGGGGTGCTGCAGTTCCACAGTGCCTACCTGCGAGCCGCTCCTGGACTAGATGGTCATTGTTCACCAGATCCCTATTTAATTCTATCTTAAAATGTATAATACAATGGTCACTATTTCCTAATGACTCTCCTACTACAAGTTCCCTAATAAGTTCATGATCATTGGAAAGAACCAGATCTAAGATTGCTTGATCCCTAGTTGGTTTGTCTACAAATTGTATTAGGAAACAGTCATTATTTATATTACAGCAGTCAGGGTCGGATTAAGACCTTTAGAGGCCCTAAGCACTTAAAAGATTTTGGTGCCCCATATATATGTAATTCAAAATATAAACAAAAATAAACCATAAAATAAAATTTTATTTTTTGAAATGAAACAAAACTTACAGTAAGATGGAAAATAATGTTTATTTTTGTATACTTCCACTTCATTTATATTTGAAAAGTTTTCTCCTACTTTTTTTAATTGCAAAGTCTTTGATCAGATCCTCAAAACTAATCTTACGTAACACATCTGCTTCTATACTTAGTAGAGATAAGGCATCCAGCCTGCCTTGTTGCATAGTTGTTCTGTTGGTATTTTTAATATACTTCAACTGAGAAAATGAACGCTCAGCTGAGCAATTTGTGACCATTAATGTTAAAAATATACGAAAGGCAATTTCTACATTTGGGAAGGCACACTCAATATTGTCTTCTACAATTATTTTATAAAGTTCAGCATGACTGAATCTTGTTTTTACATTTTTTTTTGCACTGAACTTATGGCACACATATGAGTGAAACTGCTGAAGCTCAGCAGAGAAATTAGTGTTCAAGTCCTCTGGGTAAGCATCAATCATCTTTTTACAACCCTGAGAATACCTTTCAATTTCAGTAGATGATGAAGTGGTGACATTATGTGGCACATCACTTAGAAAAGAAAATCTCTCTGCTATTTCTTTGTATATCTCTCCTCTTCTTCTCATCTCAGTTTCAAGTTTGTCAACAATTGTGTAAAAGGTGGTGATAAGAAATTTATCTCTGGCATTCAGATATACTTCTGGTGCATCTCCGTCATTGGGTACCTTCTTTCTGATACGTTTGCGAGTTTGAGCTGCCTTGTAATCAACATCTGGTAGCATTTCCTTTGTAGCTGCTTCATATCTTTCAAATTCATCTCGTGAAGTGCACAGTTGGTCAGCTAATGATCCATACAGATCTGCACATGTTTTTAAGTTCACATCCTTATTCTGTAGAACTTTGCTTACTCTATGAAAATTTTGCAAAATCTCATCCCAAAAATTCAACATAAAAACGAATTCTAGCTCTTGCATCTTATTTGCAATATTATTTGCTTCTCTTCTAGTGTCTCCCTTTTGTGACTGGTCTTCAGCTACATTCTAACGCTTCTAAAATTTTAAGGAAAGATTTCAAAATTGCTGCTGTTGCCATAGCATGTGCCTCCCATCTGGTATCAGAAGGGATTTTAAGACACTCATTTCCAATACAACCTTTAAGAATTTCCCACCTGCTGGTTGAGGCTAAAAAAAAAGGTATAGAGCAACTGCACTGTAGAGAGAAATTAACCGCCTCTTGACAGCAGTCAACAGCACTTCGGCCTACCAGATTTAGTGAATGGGCTGCACAGGGCACATATATAGCAAACTTGTTTGTTTCTAAATTTTTTGCTGCATCCCATTATAACGCCCAGACATGTTGGCAGCGTTGTCGTAAGATTGACCCCTACATTTTGAAAAGTTTAGCTTACAAACTTCACGTAAGTACTGCAACACCTGATTTGCCATTTCCTCACCAGTATGGCTTTTCATTTTCAGAAAGGTTAAAAAGCGTTCAATAGGCTGTCCATCTTTTAAGTACCTAAGTACAACACTTAACTGATTGATATGTGATAGATCTGGTGTTGAATCAACTGACAAACTAAAATAACCAGAAGATTTTACTTCGTCAAGAATGAGTGCGTGGACCTTTTGAGCCATTAGTTGAATGAGTTCCTCACAGGTGGTTTTGGACAGGTAAGAAGGATTTCCTTTGCCAGAATTTTCATATTTCAAAATGTGACCTGCTAAAAATGGATCAAACCGGCTTATGAGCTCAAGCAGCCCTAAAAAATTCCCATTCTGCAATGATCCAAATCTTTCTTCTGTTCCTCGAAAAGACAAGCCACATTCAGCTAACGTACAAATAACAGCTATGACATGCCTCAAGACATGTTCCCAGTAATCACACACTTCCTGAATTTGTTTTTCCAACTGTTGTCCCAACCCCGCACCTTGTCTGCGAGTTAAGTATGTTAGCATAGAGTCTCAGTGAGTAGTGCTTTTTTCATGATGATCAATTACAATAGTATTTTGCCAGTCACTGAACCCTTCTCTTATAACAAAATGTGAGACATTTTTAGGAGCAAACAGTTTACAAACATAACAGTAAACTGATCCTGTTGATGGTGAATACAATAACCACTCTCTCTTGTATTTCTCACCATTGGCTTTTGTCCCAACGAAAAGTTTTTGTGAACAGTATCTTGCTGGTTTGCACTACTGAAATGCCGGTAAGATTTGTCAAATGGCCCATTGTGGTGTTGACAGTCACTGGGTCACAAGCAATCCATAAGCCACATCATCAGCAGAGAAATCAAGCCACAACCCTGGATCTTTTGCTATATTTACTTCATCTTCTGCAGACTGATTCATTTCACCACCATCACCATGGTCCACTAAACTTTTATTTTCAGCAATTATTTCAACCCCAGAATGTCTTGTAAAGCAACTTGAATCAACATTTGCAGTAGAGGTATCAAGAGAATTTACAGGCAAAGTGAGATCAGTAGTGAGACATGTGGTAGATGAACCTGCTTGTGACACCTCGGTGATTCCAACGTCATCATATTTTGATTTTGAAGTGATCAAAGTGGTATTTGTGTCCACTTCTGATGACGGAGATTGGTTTTGATTCAGAATCGGTATATCATGTTTGACGTTGTGGTCGTGGAACTTGTGTGAAGAAATCAGTCAGCTTTGCAGTCTTGGACTCTAAATCCAAAGTCTTCTCTTGTTTCTCTTTTGATAGTTTTCGCTTTTGTGCACCCTTAACTGAACACGTTCATCTTGGTTCTTGGGGTCTGTAAAATACAGAAATAAAAAGAATATTTTATTTGTATATTATGTGGCAATCACACAGTTACACATATCACAATCTTGGCTTTGTTCTTTTATTCTCAGAAAGACAAAATGGGAACCGTACACAACCAAAGTGGCAATTTAAATATAAGTGGCAATTAAATATAACTCAACCGAAATATCAACTTGAAATGTTGAATACAAATCAAATCGAAAGAAGGAACCAAAAGAAGGAACCGAAACCTATAAAATAAAAATACTTAACATTAGAATTAATAATACGCAATCTATAAAAATATCAATATTAACATTTCACTATTAACGAGCCACATTTTATATTTACATTTATTTATTTATTTAAAACAATATTTAATTATAGGAAATATGAACATTTGCTTAGGGCCTAAATTGTCCTAACTACGTTTGATGTTATATATACATTACAAATTATTCACTCTGGTTATTACAATCTAAATTCTTTTATACTGTTATGACAATAGATAAATAAATTATAAAATAAAGATACGTGTATGATAAAATATTGTTATATATACAAATAAAGTACACTTCATAGACTTACCCTAGAGAAGAAGAGAGAGAGCAACAGATAAACTTCTTCAACGCTAATTAACTTAGGTCAGTATATCTTATTATTATAATGGCCGTGATAAACATCACTTGATACAACAGCAATATAGAGAGTTTATAGTTTCTTTATTTTAATATTAATTTATATTACAATTCTATAAACCTAAATCTTTCTGTAAAACAATACCAAATGATTATGTAAAATATATATTTAATATTATATGCACAAATCACACGTTCAGAATAACTTCCTATAGCACACAAAAATATTTAATCTATATGTATTTTTAATATGGCGCTCAAAGATTTTATATAAACAAAATAATAACGCAAAGCGTAAAGTGTGTGATTACAACGAAATATATTTATTCTCTCAAAAGGGTTGTTCACTACAAATTCAAACAATGAAAAAAAATAAATACTATATATGAATATATATAATTCAGTTTTCAACAGCTTATAGGCTATAAGCCGCGATTATAATAGTATAATAAATCCATGGTAAATCCGACAATGGAAAATTTCTGTGGTGCCCCCCTTCCCTTGATGCCCTAAGCACAGGCTTATTTTGCTTAATGGTTAATCCGGCCCTGACAGCAGTGAATGAAGGAGTTACCTTCCCTATTATTTCCCTCTAAAAGGGTCCAGTCTATATGAGGCAGGTTGAAATCTCCCATAATTAATGGGTTAATTTGTAGTTTCGACCAACCACAGAATTTTTTGATTAAAAATGTGTCATTTGAACAAGGTTGGCAAAAACCCAGCAAAAAACCTTTTGGGTTTTTGCCAACCCTGCATTTGAGAGCTCTTCAAATTCTGAACAACCTTTTTAATTACCATTTTGTTCGCAAATGAACGACAGTTGAACAAGGGGACCCATGGGAAATTGGAGTTTTTGGGTGGGGGGGACCGCAGAAACAAGTAATTTGCGACAGAAATGAGAGTAAATTTGCAGTTTCGTACAACCATAGAATCTTAGGAATTTTGTCTTTACAATAGGTAGTTTTGACAATTCTAAGACTTTTCTTCAATGCAAATTTGTTGCAAATGAATATTAAAAAAGTTTCAGCTATTTAAAGTTTACCAGATATTTTCTTTAAAACTAAGGAAAATATCATGACTTAACCTAACCAATCATCAAGGGCATACAGTTGACCTAACCTGGCATTTATTTGACCTAATCAGGCATTCAGTTGCCCTAACCTGGCATTCAATTAACCAGGGGTGCAATCTAGGATGAAGCTGATTGGCTAAAATTATTCTGTTAATTTATTCAACTGTCGTTCATCTACAAGCAAAATGGTAAATATAAAAGTTGTTCAGAATTTGAAGAGCTCTCGAATGATGTATTTTTCATTAAAAAAATCTGTGGTTGGTCAAAAATACAAATTCACCAATTAATGTTCTAGCACTACAACCTTTATTTATTTTTTGAACCATACTGTCATCAACTTCCTGTGTTTGGTTTGGATGTCTGTAAAATGCACCTATTCAAATATACTCTTTGCCTGAAACACGGATATCCACCCATATTGATTCTACCTTATTGTCTAATTTAATACTATTATTCTGAACTGAAGTTAAATCATTCTTAATGTATAAGACCAAACCACCCGACTGCCTATCCATTCTCTGGTAAATATACATTGTATAACTATTTAATTCATACTCTGCTCTAGTGTCATTGAATGCTGTCTCACTAATGTAGACTATATCCAGATTTTCACTAATCATATAACTAAATACTGTATTTTTCAGTATATAAGACGCACTTTTTTTCCTAAAAAAGGGGTCTCAAAATTACCCTGTCTCCTATACACCGAAGGTCATACTATTACCTTTATATGGGCTAGAAGAACTGATGGATTTTTACAAAAATTCATCATCTCTTAGTCCCTCCTGACTGTGTATTGGTTTGGCCAATTTTACACTAAGTTTCTACTCTTCCCAACCCACTGATAACAAGAAAAAGAGTACGTATTGCATAATGATTTACTTTGTTTCATAACATATAGTATAGTCTCCTGTATACTTAATACTATTTCCTTATAATGAGTATGGGTGAAAGAAAACGTATTACCATACTTTTGATGGAGGGCTTTAACAAAAGTCAGCCTCGTTGGTAGAAAATTATGGACATTTTCTGACAACTAGGCAGTGTTGGTCAATTTTTTTTCTGAAAAAAGGCCTTGAAAATAGGGGTGCATCTTATACACCGAAAAATATGGTAATTCATATTTCTTATTCCTAAGATGATGTCCATTTCTATAAAAACACCATCACCCTCAATTTTAACTGAGATTAAAATTTTCCAAATAATCTTTAATATACTTTATAATTCTTTCTAGTATCTTGCCACTCATCTTACAATAAGTTAACAGTACTAAATTAGTACTGTTAACTTATTGTAAGATGATCGGCAAGATACTAGAAGGAATTATAAAGTATATTAAAGATCATGTGGAAAATTTTAATTTCAGTTAAAATTGAGGGGGTTGAAGTTTAACTAATTGAAGTTTAACCAAGTGAGTTGGTAAAAAAATTAGGGCAAATCATACAACCTATTCAACTTTCCACTGTCCTGCAGGTTTTATTATAATTTTGCATTTTAGGTTGCTGTACAACACTAAACTGCTAGTCTTTCTCAAATATGTTTTTTTTCTTGGGAAAGCCATGTTGGAGAATCTGTAGTGTAATATGTTTTTTTTATGCAGGAAGGAGTGGCCAAGGGCAAGTATCTACTAAAATATTTCACCTTACTTCAGATGGGTGCTTATTGACGATATGAAGAATTTGGATAACAGATGGATCTTACAAATATGCTTTTGGTCACCTACACATAATCAAGTATGGGTGGCATATAATTTAAAGTGACCAGATTTGTTTAAGTTAAAAGCAGAACATATCCTGAACCCCCCCTACTGGGGGGTCCAGTGGGAGGAGGGGGTGTCCCCCTGCCATGGTTGAGAAAATGTTGAAATTGCAATACTCAAAAAAACACATTTTGGTAGCATCATAAGCAGATATTTCAATGTTAATTTTGGCAACTGTCCCACCGAAAGTTGGGACACTGGTCACCTTAGGCATATTATACAGCTCTGTTTTTGGGCCATGCAGAAGGAGAAAGGGTTGCTTCCAGGATGTTGGAGCAGCTGCAGGAAGACAAAATTCCTGTTACAAAGCGTATTACACTTGTCAGAGATGGACCAAATGTTAACAAGACAATCTCTGTGAAACTACAACGAATGATGAAAGATGAACACCCAGAATTTAAAGGTTTCATTGATCTTAGAAGTTGTGTCCTCCATGTTATACACAATGCTTTCAGCAAAGGCTTGTAGAAATATGGAAAAGATATTGATCAGCTTTGTTTAGATGTACATGCTCTGTTCAAATACAGTTCAAAAGCTTCAGCAAGAGATGGAAATTGACCTGTATACATTTCAGCAGCACACAGAAGTATGCTGGTTAAGTCTTGTTCCTGCCATCAGGAGACTTCTTGACCAGTGGCAGTGTATAATGTGACTTCATCAAAGAACTTGGCAAAAATGAGAGAACTGCCCCAAAAAATGCCAGTTACAGAAGAGTTTGTAGATTGGCTGACTTGTGACCAAAAAAAGGTAAAGTTGCAGCTTGAGTTCTTCAAGAGGTGTGTGCCTATTTTTGAAGAATTTGACTAATTTTCAGTTGAGTAGCCCAACTATTCACTTTTTTTATGACAATATGTGTGGAACTCTCATGAAGCTCTTGTGCAGGTTCATGAAACCAGAAGCAGTAAAAGGAATATATGGTGCTAATTTGTCATTGATTAATATTCAAGATCGAAATCTTCAGCTTGCTGACAGGGCCTGGTTATTGGTGATACTACAAGAAAGGCTGTAGCTTCATTAAAGCCTGAGCACCAAGCAGCAGCTATTTTGGGAATAAGGTCTTTCTTTGTTGCAGCAACAGGCCATTTGCAGTTGAGGCTTTTATTACACAACAAAATCTTAAATGATCTTGGTTGTATCAACCCCTTGAAGAGAGACAAAACTAGTACTATTTCTTCAATCAAGAATTTAACATGGAACCTGCAACCTGAACTGGATGGTAATGCAGTTCTGGATGAGTGGAAACTGTTTCAATCAGATCCCGAAATTCCAGATTTTGATGCAGGCCATGGAATTTAAGAATATTGGAATAAGGTGTTCTCATTGCAAACAGGTGATGGTAGTAAGCACCAAGCAGTACAAACTTCTACTATTTGTCATCAAATCTGGATTAGTTGTATCACAAATAAATGCAGAATCAGAATAGAGCCTTTCAATTAATGGCAGTGTAGTAACAAAAGAAAGAGCATTACTTGGTGTAACAACTATAACAGGCCTCCACACGGTAAAAGAAGCTGTTCAATATTATGATGCCATCAACAACAAACCTGAAAAATTTTAATTACAAAAGAACTCATAGATGCTGTTAAATCTGCATATTCTGCATACAAGACAAGACTTGAGCAGGAAAAACTGGAAGAGGAGAAGTTGAAAAAGGAAAACCAGGAGAGTGGAGGAACAAACAGAATGTAACTATAGCCACTATGATGTTTTATATGACTATCCCTTTATCTTCAACAATACATAACTCAATCCTTTGTCTTCTCTTAAGATTCTTGGTGTTTCCTTTTCTCATGATCTTTCCTGGAAAGATCACATATACTCTTTCTAAAACAGCTTCCAAAAGGTTAGGTGTGCATTGCTGGATCCACAGTGTCTTCACTCCTCCTCAGTTGCTGTCTCTGTACAGGGGTCTTGTCTGCCCCTGTATGGAGTACGTTTCTCATGTGTGGGATGGCTCAACCCACACAGCGCTACTTGACCAGGTGGAATCAAAGGCTTTTCATCTCATCAATTCCACGCCTCTTACTGACTGTCTTCAATCACTCTCTTTACTATCGGTATTATAACAGACGCTGCTCTTCTGAACTTTCTAACTTGCATGCTTCTGCTCTTTAAGGAGAGCATGTGGTACCAGACTTTCGACACATTCTCATTCCTTTCCTGCCCAGCTCCCTAATGCAAGGGTTAATTGGCATTTTCAATCTTTCATCTATTCAATCAATCAACTCTGGAACAACTTTCCTCAATCCATCTATCCCCATGTCTATGAATTCTTTCAAATGCAGTGTGTCAAAGGTGTCTCAAAAACTTTGTGTCTTGATTTGGGCTCTCCTCTTCCCTTTTTAAGTGACTTTCGCCCTTTGGTCCTCCCTCCTACATAAAAAAAGGTGTATATACGGACCCTCTAACAGAAGCTTTGCTTACTTCCTTGAGAAGTAAGACATTATTTCAAATCCTAATTAAATGAAATGGAACAAAGCAATCTTCTTCAGTGACTGTAAATCTGACCTTTTAGAACAAAGTTTTATAGTGGACACACTAGGGGCCACTTTGGCCCATTGAGGTGGCTCCACTATGTAAAAACTGCCTGTACATTGACAACAACCAATTTTTACAAAACTAATTAATTATAATCAATTTAAAACTAAAGATAGAATGTCTGGATCCAGAGGATCAAAGTCATAATAGGCTACTATCCACAAATATGTTACACTCTACATCTATTTATAACTGACATGCAAATATATCAGATCCAAAGAATCTAGTCAATTTCATTATGGTACCCATCAATACCAATACCTTGCCAACCAAAAAATAAGTCATGGTCCATATCAATTGCGGACCAAGTCACAATTTACAACCATATACATTACAATATATATATATACTTAGGAGGAAAAGTGTAGGTGTGGCTGTAAAACTGTACAGTAATGTAGAAATGTGTATGCACCCATTTTGGGTCTCCCATTTAAAGGTGTTTGTGGGGCAAGTGAAGATCATGTTTTTCAATACCTCACAGTACTATTGGGGGCACCGCCCAGCAGAGGAATCTCTTTAAATGGGGTGTGTAAGGACAGAGAGTATCCCCTAAACCAAGATGCTGCCTCCCTATGTGACTATGTCCCACAACACCTGTGTTGAGCTATGGGATCTATCACCCAAATGCACACAATTTTTTTTTTGTATTGGGGCGTTTACCGCCATTTCCCGCTATACGTTAGCGGATATCATGGCGAGGCGGAATATAATAAAGAGAGACGGGGGAAAGGCACTAGAAGTGGGAGGACAGCGGACGATGGGTGAGAAGTCACTTAAAGCTCAGATAGGATGCGAGATTGGGAGAGGAAGAGAAAAAGACGGTCAAGCGAGAAGAGAGGGCTCTCAGCGAGCATAAGACGTAAACGATCGGGGAGGGGGAAATCAGAAAGGAACGGGAAGGCGCGACGACGTACTGACGACAGGGTGGGGCATTCCACAAGGATGTGAGAGATGGTGAGGGGCGACTGGCAGGAGGCGCAACGAGGAGCCTCCTGCCGGAACATAAGGTAGCCGTGCGTGAGGCGCGTATGGCCGATGCGAAGCCGAGCAAGGACGACCTCTTTGTGTCGGGAGCGGTGGAAATAGGACGCCCAATATGACAGGCGGGGGCGTATGGACCAGAGTTTATTTCCGGTGGCATCGTCCCAGGACTGTTGCCATACGCGGTCGTAGAATGAACGAAAGACCTGCACATAGTCAGAGAAGGGGAGCGGGCGGGGGAGGGGAGGCATCGAGGCGGCGGACCGGGCTGTGCGGTCAGCCGCCTCATTACCGGAAACACCAACATGGGCAGGAACCCAGCAGAAGGTGACCCGGATCCGGTGAACGGTGTGCAGGACATGGTACTCCTGTTGAATAAGGCGTACGAGGGGGTCCGGGGAATCATACCGCTCGAGCGCTTGAAGGGCGCTCAGCGAGTCCGAGAAAATGGTACAGAAAGACCGCGAGAAACCCGATACCAGACGGAGGGCTTCCAGAAGGGCAAAGAGCTCCGCGGAAAAGATGGAGGCCTGAACCGGCAGGGGGATACCCCGGGAGGTAGGTGACAGCGACGGAGAGAAGACAGCGGCCGCGACACCTGCAGGGGAGCGCGAGCCGTCGGTGTAGACGGGAACGTCGTCCGAGTGGACGGGAAGATGGGCCAGAAAAGAAGACCGGAGGACGGTAGGAGGAGACTCCTTACGCAGGCCACGAAGCGCCTGGCAGCGGCAGATAGGGGTGGTCAGCCAGGGGGGCGACAGGTCAAAGGAGAACGGCAGGATAGAGGGTGGGGTGATCCCCATGGATGAAAAGATCTCGGCCAGAGAGGCAGCGAAATGCCACGTGTCAGGCCGGGGTAGCGCCTGGGAGATCGCGGAGAAGAGTAGGGACATCGGGAGGCGGCAGATGCGAAGGTAACACTTCGCCATGAGAAGGCCCCGGCGAAGGGGAAGGGGGGGGTGCCCGCAGTCCACCTGAAGACTAGCGACAGGGGACGAGCGGAAGGCACCCGACGCCAGGCGAAGGCCACGGTGGAGAAGAGGATCCAGCATACGGAGTGCCGGAGAGGAGGCGGAGCTGTAGACCACACAGCCGTAGTTGATGCGGGATTGCACCAGGGAGGTGTACAGGCGCAGCAGAGTACGCCTGTCCGCCCCCCAGGTCATGTGGGACAGGTGACTCAAAAGGGAGAGGGTGCGGCGAGATGATTGCCGCAACCGCCTAAGGTGTGGAACCCAACCGAAAAATTCGTCGAGGGTCATACCCAGGAATCGAACGGATGGGACGAGGGGAAGAGGAGTGCCGGCAAGGGTAAGGGCGAAGGTATGCGACAGACGGAGGCGCCGAGGACAGAAAAGCATACTGGAAGACTTAGAGGGTGAGAAAGCATAGCCAACCGAGGACGCCCAGCGAACCACCGCGTTGATGGCTAGCTGGAGTCGACGTTCAGCCAAAGACGGGAGGCGGCCAGAGCAATAGATAGCCAGGTCATCGGCATAGAGGGAGCTACGAACGGAAATAGGCAGCACCGTAGCGACTGTGTTCATCACTAGTGAGAAACACAGGACGCTAAGGACACTACCCTGAGGGACACCCTCCTCCAACGGAAAGCGGTCAGAGAGGGTAGAACCGATGCGGACGCGGAAAGAACGGCGGACAAGAAGTTATAAATAAAGGAGGGGAGAAAGCCTACGAAACCCAGGGAGCGTAAGCAGTCAAAGACCGCGCTCCGCCGAGTAGTATCGTAGGCCTTCTGGAGGTCAAAAAAGACGGCGAGTACAAAGTGACGCCGGGAGAAAGCCTCCTGCACGTCGTGGCTAAGGAGGAGGAGGGGGTCGGTGGTAGACCGGAAGCGCCGGAAACCAGCCTGGGTAGCAGGGTATTGGTCACTCGCCTCCAGAGTAAGGGACAGCCGCGAGGCGACCATCGCCTCCATAACCTTGCAGGCGCAGCATGTCAGGGAAATGGGGCGATAGTTCGACGGGAGTGAGGGGTCTTTATCGGGCTTCGGGATGGGGACGACGATGGACTCACGCCACCGGTCCGGGAACGAACCCTCCAACCAAATCCGGTTATAGAGGTCCAGTAAAAAGCTGAGAGCAGAGGGGTGGAGGTGCCGTAACAAGTCATAGGGGATATTATCGGGGCCGGGTGCGGAGGAACGTCGGGGGCGGAGGGCCTCCCGAAGCTCCGTCATGCGGAAGAGGTGATTATAGGGGTCATCCCTATGAGGTGGAAAATCCGGTGGGTCGCGGCGGGAATGGGGGGAATCGGAACTGGAGATGGCTGCGAAGTGCGCCGCGAGTGCGTTCGCGACGGCCTCCGGATCGGAGACGAACTCGTCGTCCCCGACCCGAAGCACCGGGGTCGAGGGGGGACACGGGTCCCCTCAAAACTACGCACCTTGCGCCAAACAGTCGAGGAGGAGATCCCGGACACGTAACTCCGCCAGGAGGTACGCCGGGCCAGTTTCAGGACCCGACGGGCCACTGCCTTCAGGCGCTGAAACTCTATCTTGTGCTCCAGCTGGCGGGTCCGGTAGAAGCGGCGGCCGGCACGGCGCCGCTCCTGAACGGCATGGGAGCACTCTGGGGTCCACCATGGGACGCTTCGCGGCCTGGGGGAGCCAGAGGTACGGGGGATGCAACTGGCGGCAGCCGAGAGGATCTTACTCTCGAGGAAGGCGAGGGCCTCACTGACGGAGGGAAAGGCAGGAATTGATGGCGAGATCGCCGTGCCCCTCGCGTATGAGGCCCAGTCTGCTCGGGCGAACAGCCAGCGCGGGCGGACAGAGGTGGGGGGGAGGAGACGGGTCGGGGTAAGACACACTGGGAAATGGTCACTGCCGGAAGAATCCGGCAGGACCTCCCAGGTGAACTCCGTCACGATTTCGAGGGAAACCAGGGAAAGGTCGATACAGGTGAAACTGTCGTGGGCCGAGTGAAGGCATGTTGGGGAGCCATCGTTCAGAAAGGTGAACTCGAGCTCGTCCATAAGGGAGAGAAGGGTCCCGGAGAGAAAGGTGGAGCAAACGTCCCCCCAGGCCGGGTCCCGACTGTTGAAGTCCCCGAGAATCAGGAAAGGGCGGGGAAGCTGAAGAATTAGGTCACGGAGAGAATCGGGTGGAGGGCGTACGTTAGGGGAGAGGTAAAGAGAGCAGACCGTGAGCTGGCGCCCCAAAGAAAGGCGCACGGCCACAGCTTGCAGGACTGTACGGAGCGGAAGGGGGCGGAAACGGACGGAGCGGTGCACGAAGACCGCGGAGCCCCCCCTCCCCGCCCCATCGAGAGGCGGGGAAGGGAGCCCGCAGTAGCCGGACACTCGAGGGAGGGAACGGGATCCCAGAATCGTCTCCTGAAGGCAGAAACACGCCGGACACCTGGAGGCCAGGAGAGAGGAGAGACTTTCGAGGCTTACCAGGAGCCCGCGGATGTTCCACTGCAGGAGCGAGGTATAGGGAGGGGTAGGAAAGTCAGCGAAAAGGATAGTTATGGGGTGGGTGGGCCGATCGGGCGGCCCGAGATTAAAGAGGGAATTGGAAAGCCCCGGGGTCCACCGAGGGACGCCGAACGAGGGCGAGGGTCACCCCGACGAGGGGGCGATGTGGAACCAGACGCCGGCAAGTCCTCCAGAAGAGGAGTCTCCCGGACGTCCGGGGGAGAGCGATGCAGAGAAGGGGATGTGAGGGGTATCCAGAATGCCCCTCCCTTCACCGGAGGTGCAGGGGAGGCAGGACTACGAGGGGGAGTGGAAAATAATACCTCACCCACAGGCATTGGCAGGTCGAGGAGAGAGATGGGGCGGGTCAAGCGCCGGGGCGTGCACGTCCCACCCACGCCGACCAGGCGGGCGAGTTCCCCCTCCAGTGGGTCCATCGACCGGGCCGGAGAGGGGTGTATCTCAGCCGCCACCACGAGGGCCGTCGGGGACCCCAGGGGGGAGCGTGCATAACGGTTGCGCAGTGGGGACGGTGAGGACACCGGGGCGGTAGGGCGAAGGGGGCGTTTGTGTTTGTGAGAGGAAGTGATGCGAGGCCTATGGCTTCGAACCTTTCGGGGTCACTACTGGCGCGGCGCTTGCGGCCCCTACCCCTCCGTCGTGCGGCCCGCATGGGTAACGGCGGGTCACGATCCGGAATGGGGGTGGCCGGAGGCGCCGGTGGAGAGGGCGTAGAAGGGGCAGGGGGGGTTGCCGACGAAGCATCGGCGTTCGCGGAGGGAGCACGTGGGGACGCGCTGGTAGTACGGGGAGCCGCGGTAGGAGTCCGCTGGGCGGCAGAGGATGGACCGGGAGTAGCGGACACGGTGGGTGGAGGCGCGTTGGGAACCGCCGGTGAGGACGGGGTCCGGGAACGGAGAGCCTCGGCGTACGAGGCACCACGCCGGGCCTCGCAGCCACGCAACCGGTCCCGCGCCTCCCAAGCGCTGAGAAACTCTGATGAACAGAGGGCCCGAACCTCCCTCTCAAAGAGGAAGGACGAGCAAGAGCGGGATGAAGCAGGGTGTGGACCATGGCAGTTGGTGCAGGAAGGCGGAGCAGTACAGGGCAAGGGGTGGGGAGGGCCGCCGCAGCGGACACACAACGGGGCCGGCTGACGGCAGGAGCTGCTCACGTGGCCAAACCTATTGCACTGAAAACAGCGCGTAGGATCTGGCACGTATGGTCGTACCGAGAATTCGCACGCTCGTCTCTCACCAAAGCCCCAGAATACCGAAACGGGGGGCACCAGTGAGTCGAAAGTGAGGAGAAGGGGCGGTTGGGGATCGCGATCTGTCGGGAAAGCGGTACACTCTCACAACACCCTGGGAGGCGAGGTCAATCTGGAGGTCTTCCACCGGGATAGGTAGAAGACGAGCAGCGTAGATTGTGCCCTGGCACTGATTGAGGCGGGGGTGGGGGGACACCGTGATCCCGCAGCCCAGGACATTGGGGATAGCGAGCAGAGAGGAGGTTTCGACAGAGGAACGCGACCTTATCAGAATGGAGCCATCCCTCTGAGGCCGAAGGTCAAAACGAGCCGTCCCCGTCACCCCATGGATCGCTCGAAAGAGGCGTTCATGGTTAGTGGGGAGGGGCTTGGAGGAGGAGGAACTTGTCCACCGTCCTAAAGCCGAGCGAAGCCGTCGGGCCAAACACCACCGGTACTTCGAGGGGACGGGGAGACGAGAAAGGCCGACGGCGACGTCGGGTCCCACGTCCCCCAGGGGCCGAGGGGGCCGGGGTCGATGAGGCCCGACCGGAGTGGGAGGCGACCGGGGCCGCGGGCTTCCCACCTGAGGGCGAAAAAGCAGGTGGGTCCCTATCGGGACGTGGAATATGGGGGGATCCAGGGGTCGGGGGGTCCACTGCAGGTCCATCCGCCACTGGCGGGGGTCGGGCAGCGGCGCCACGAGCCTGGGGAAGAGAGGGAGAGGAGGTGTCGGCAAGAAGAGCAGACGGGGTGGGCGAGGGCTTCCGACTGCCCTTACCAGACCCAAGGTCCAAAGAGGTAGTCAGAGGGAGGTCAGATGCACAAGCCGGGTCGTCAACGAGGTCCATTAGATTTGTAAATGTTTCCATAAAGAAATTTTTTATTGTTGTTTCGCGCCCGGGGCCGCGGGGAACCGATTACCCGGGGCCCAAGGGGACCAAGCGCATGCCGGCGGGGGATGGGTGCCTCGTCCCATGGAGGTACCCCCGTTTCAAAAGGGGCCCTTGCAGCGTCGAAAGTTCTCCCCCGCCGGCAGCAAAGACCAAGGCCCCCCAGGGTCCCGGGCCCGGGCACCCTACCAGCCAACTTAGTCCGGCCCCGGCCATGGGAGCGAGACCCCCAGCGACCAGCCCCGGCAGCCCACGGGGCGCGCGAAGTGAACAGAGAAAGCAGAAAAAACAGAGGGGGCAAGGAAGAGGGGAAGACAGGAAAGAGGGGGCTGTAGGATAGCAGGGTATGCTAAAAGTCCACTTCGCAACCGGGCGGGGGACCCGGCAGGGCCCCCAGCCGCGGCTGACCCCCCTCGCCACATGGAGGCAGGAGCCCGCGGGCGATCCACCCCAGAAAGACCGCCCGCGGGGAGGGGGAATGCACATAATATATATGAAATAAACTAGTACCATTCATGCAATAAAAATGGGCTTAAACACCATCACCAGATGTCCCTTGCAGACATCAAACTATCCAACCTTCTTTTGAAAGAATCAAGCGTATCTGAAGTCACCACTTCTTCTGTCAGACTGTTCCAAAACTTAATTACTCTGTTTGTAAAACTATGTTTTCTTAAATTTGTTCTACATCTTGGCTTAAATAATTTCATACTATGACCTCTAGTCTGGTTATTGTGATCTTTAATGAAGAGAGACTCAAAATCTATCTTATCCAACCCTTTTATCATTTTATACACCTCTATCATATCACGCCTTAACCTCCTTTTTAATGAGAACATGCTTAGATACGCCAGTCTTTCCTTATGTCAATTGTCTTGGAGATGGGATCATTCTTGTTGCTCATTTCTGTACTTTTTCCAGTTTTTCAATATCTTGTATTAAATAGGACTATTAAATTGAATGCAGTATTCAAGGAGGGGTCTCACATATGAAATGTATAGTTGCTTTATATTATTGGGTGATTTGTATTCAATGTGTGTGTGTGCATGAGATTGAGTCTAGCATTTGCTTTATTTCTGATTACCATACAGTGATTTGATGGTTTAAGTTCATTAGTCACAGTGACACCCAAGTCTTTCTCTTTATCATCCTTTTTAATCCAAATTCCATTCATATTGTATTCAAATTCTGAATTTTTTGGCCCAATATGCATAACCTTGCACTTATCAACATTAAATTTCATCTTCCACTTATCTGCCCAAGTTGTTACTCTAAGTCTTTTTGTATTGTCATTGCTCCTGCGACTGACTTAACATTATGGCCTAATTTTGTATCATCAGCAAATTTTGAGGTTTTACATGATAGACCCTTCTCTAGATCATTTATATAGACAACAAAAAGCAGAAGTCCCAGCACAGACTCCTGTGGGACTCTGCTCAATACGGGTCTTCAAGTAGATTTATTTCCATTTAGATGAACTCTCTGTTTTCTGTTTCTCAGCCATTCTTCTATCCAGTCAGGTATATGACCTCTTATACCGTGGGCTCTAACTTTTACCAACAATCTTGCATGAGGAACAGTATCAAATGCCTTTGCAAAATCCAAGTATACTATATCTACTGGCTCTTTATTGTCCAACTGCAATAGGACCCCATCATAAATTTCAATCAAGTTGGTTAGACAGGACCTTCCATTTTGAAAGCCATGCTGGCTATCATTTATAAGGTTGCACTCTTCAAGGAACTCAGTAACTTTACCTCTAATGATACTTTAGAGTAATTTGCAAATAATGGAGGTGAGGCTGATGGGTCTGTAGTTTTTGCCAAGTTTCTATTTCCTTTTTTAAAGATTGGAGCCACATTTGCTTTCTTCCAATCCTCTGGAATTTCAGTACACATCAATGATTTATTAAAAATAATTTCTAGTGCCTGTGCTATATTCTTTTTGGCAGCTTTTATGACTATTGGATGCATTTCATCTGGCCCTGGAGATTTTTCCATTTTTAATTTATCTATTGCTTTTGGGATATCTAGTTTTGTTACCCTTAATTCATTTATTTCTCTATCTTGTCCTGGTAGTATAAGATCAAGAATATTATTTAAAGTTTCATTTGTGAATACTGATGAGAAGTATTTGTTTAGTTCTTCAGTTATTTCAAGATCATCATCTATAGTTTTATCATCTATATGGAGAGGGCCAATTTTCTTTTTCACTCTACTTTTCAAATTGAAGTGACTGAAAAACTTCTTAGGAATGTTTTTTGAATTCTTGGCTAGGCTTTTTTCCCGGCCTCGTTTGCTATCTCTGATTGCTTTCTTGCAAATGCTTCTTTTACTTTTATATATTTCAGAGTGTGCCATTTTTAGTTTTTGAATTTATGAAATGCTTTTGTTTTTTCTCCGATTGCTCTTTTTACATTGCAGTTTATCCAAGGTTGTTTTTTATTTTTTCCAGTTCTGATTTTACACTGTGGGATATGCTTCCTTTGTATGTTCATTATTGTGATATTTTCCTTAGTTTTAACGAAACTATCACAACTTAACCTAACCAATCATCAAGGGCGTACAGTTGACCTAACTGGGCATTCAGTTAACCTACATTAAATATCTTCTTTTCTACAAAATGGGGAACAGTACATGAAACGGAAAAGATCCAAATGGTGTAAGCTATGATAGGCCTAGTAACATCTTGTCATAATTTTATTTTCTAATATTTTCAAAATTATACATAGCTGCTTGCACCATTTTTTCTGCTCTATCGATTGATACATGTTTCGTTACTGTAGCATTCGCCCAATAATAACTTATGTTCAACACAAAATTTAAATAGCTCCTTATCCTTAGGGCAAAACTTATCAAAAAACACAGTAACTGACATGTCACAATAATCCATCTTTACGCCTCAACATCAAAACACAAACTGACCAGATCTGACCTAATGGAGTAATTGAACGGTGTGGCAACTGAGGGGTTGCCAAATGTCGGTAGATATACCAATAATTGCTAAAAATATTGGTAGATGTCGCTAGATATATCTCAAACTGTCGCTAAAAATGACACTGCTTCAAAGTATCATAACTTTATTTTTTAATATTTTCAAAATGATACATAGCTGCTTTTTTTCTGCTCTATCGATTGATATATGTTTCGTTACTGTAGCATGTTTCATGGCAATGCGGGTGTCTTGTAAAGTTTTACCCAGAATAGTAACACGATTTCTGTCCAACCATTAATCGGTCTACCCAAGAAAATACACCTATAAAACACTTAACATTAGGTCATCAATCACATTGTGAGTAAAAGTTTTTTAAATCACGCGGCTGCCATACTTCTAAGGATTTCTGACCACTGCGGTTTTTTCATAGCAATACAATGAGGGCCATAAAATCCTGAAAAAATGTATAAAAAGAAGTCAGAAAGTAAGTGAAAATTTCGGGAGACTCAAAAAGAAATCCGACAACAAATTATCGGTCAAAAGTGTTTGAAGGAATAGACAATATAAATGAGAATTTTTGTAAACTCAAGAATACTGAAATATACACTTACCGAAATCTGTCGTGTAACGATCGTAAATATGGCCTTGTAAAGGCAAAATAAACCCTGGCTGAATAAACCTATTAGACGCCATCAGACAAAAACATCTTATCTGTAAACACATACAAAAAGGTAGTCTGCCGCGGGACATATACACCAATTCTAGAAACGGATTAAATAATTTTAAAAATAATGTGAGTACATATTATAGCAATACATCTGAGGAACAAATGATGATCGAAAACCGCAATGGGAATTTATTAATGGCGATTCGTAACTGTAAGGTATACCAAATTGTTTAAATAATTACTTTCCTATCGTAGGAAAAACAACGGCTGATCTCATATCGTCTTCTATACACACTTATGAACAATATCTTGGCAGTCCCCTACCCTATATGTTCCCCTTCACTCCTATTTCTCGAGAGGCCGAAACGGCAATTTTCACCCTTATAAAGAGACTACTCTACGTCAATTCTATTCCAAATGCAGTATTTAAACACAGGATTATTTATCTATCTCTCTATCTCTTCATTTATCTCTATATATCCCTTTATATCTCTCTATATCTCCCTTTACCTCTTTATATCTCCTTTTATTCCTCAATTAAGGTGTTTTCTCGAATGTACATATTAAAACAGACAAAGGTTTGTCCAATATTCAACTCAGGAGATAATTATCAACTTGTATCCATTTTACGCAGTGTTCGAAATAGGGCAGTGTATTGGCTGGGGTGGGGGGGCGGTCAGAATTTGACTCAGAGACTCACCGTGTCATTCGCGCGCGTGTAGCCCAACAATATAGGCTTATAAGTGAGGATTTACCCATTACGAAGAAAGTAACAGCAGGTGATAAAGATAATCCACTGTAATAATTGTGAAAAGCAAGATTATTACCCCGCCAAAATTCAAAATATACTTTCAGTATATTTATGTAAACCAAAAGAAAACTGCATCATCAATACAGTGACATCATCATGGGAATGATGACATTTCAGATTTGTTAAACCCATTGTAATACATTCCGGTAGTACAATGCGTTACACCATAGCATAGTCCTATTAGAATTATAATAACTGGCATATACAATTATGTAATGATAATAGAAGAACAGCAGTTGCTTTATATATAATATATTTATATACAGGGTGTTTCACAACCGGTCTACCATACTTTGGGGGGTTAATTTCGGGGGTGATATAGAGTGAAAAAATTAATACAACATCGGTGCTATTTCCAACCGTTGCGGAGCTACAGACGTTTTAAGGTGCACGGAAAAAAATAAATGAGAATATTAATCTGATGTATTTATTGCTACATGCTATGAGATACACCTTATAAATATTCGAAATGTCCGCCTCGGTTTTCAATGCACAGCCTTGCTCGTTCCAAACAAGAGTCCACTGCCCATTGAGTCATTTCGAGGGTGTTCTCGTATGTTAGCAGTGGCATCCATAATCCGACGCAAGTGTTTCTCTCTTGTTCGTACTGTGGTCTTGTAGACCATCTCTTTCATAAGGCTCCATAAAAAGAAATCTAACAGGGTTAGGTTCGGAGATCTCGGGGGGCCGATATTGGCCAGTGCTGCCATCTATCGAATTACACACAAGTAGGGATTTGTTGTTTGCACATCTTAAAACGTCCGTAGCTCTGCAACGGTTGGAAATAGCACCTATGTTGTATTAACGTTTTTTACTCGATAACATCTACCAAAGTATGGCAGACCGGTTGTGAAACACCCTGTATAATATATTTATATATATACATAAATATAAGTCGTTTCATATAAATTATAACCTGAAAGTTTTAGATATAGAAAATTAACACTACATAAATATTTACAGGAGTTTTTGCAGAACCCACCCTGGATCCCCTTGGACAGTACATTTCCATGGGTCCCATGTAGAGTTGTGGTGGCCAAACTCGCCCCACCTCACCCCACCTCACCCGCTCTGATTTCAAACCATGAATGTTTATCCACATTAGAAAATATTTGAAAAATTTCTGTATACGCAACTCTCCAAAGAGAGAAACCTTATATCTGAGGACCAGTTTTGTTTTAGGGAGGTCCATAAAACAAACGATGTAATTGTTTTAGGGAAGTCTATAAAACAGGCGACGTAATTGTTTTGGGGAAGTCCATGAAACGGGCGACGTAATTGTTTTAGGGAGGTCTATAAAACAAGCGATGTAATTCCAACCGTCTTAGAGGTGTATATATATATATACAGGGTGTCCCGTAAGTCTGGACCCATAGGGCAAAATTAATAAAATTACAAAATAGTCCAAAAATTTATTACATAATCTGTTCAAAGTGTCCGCCGTTGTGTCGCACACATAGTTCAAGACGCAATCTCCACTGCGACAGCACTTTCTGAATCACAGTCGCAGAAATTTCTTGACACGCCTCCACAATGCGTGCTTTAAGGTGGAAAATGTTCTGCATTTTGACCTCGTACACTTTGGCTTTCAAGTGGCCCCACAAATAAAAATCCAGCGGAGTAAGATCAGGGCTGGTGGAAACTCAACATGTCCTCGTCGTCCAATCCAGTGCTCTGGAAACTGTGTGGTAAGGTAATTTCTAACCGTCGTGGCGTAATGCGGAGGGGCGCCATCCTGCTGAAACCACTCCGGGTAGTCGCCTGCTGGGTTCAACATGCTTGGAAATGCTTCCTCCTGCAACATCTTGAGGTACGTGTCACGGTTACCGTCACGTCAAAGAAGAAGGGACCAACGATTCTGTCTTTCCATATCCCACACCAACCATGAGGCGTTGGGCACCTTGTTCCTTGGAAGGATCAAACCAATGAGGATTTGTTGGTGACCAGTATCGAGTGTTCTGACGGTTGACTTCCCCAGAAACAAAAGTTCGCTTCATCAGAGAACAGAATCTTTGATGGGAACGTCTCATCACTCACGCATTGTTCTTCTGCCATTCGCAAAACTGAACTCGCCTATCAGGATCATCTTCACTTAAACGCTGATGGAGTTGCAGTTTGTATGGAGCCAGTGATGAAGTTTCAAGATGCGGTGGATGCTGCTCTTGGAGATCCCAGTTTCGCTGGACATGCGTCGAAGTGACTTCTTGGGACTGACAGCGAAGTAGCCAACACATGGTACTGGTTTCGTCTTCCGTAACAGTTCTTGAAGGTCCTCTGCGAGGCTTGTCAGCTACGGATCCAGTTTCCTTAAATTTGGCTATCAACTTGCCAACACATCTGTGTGTGATTGGTGCGCGGTAGGATGCATATTGTTGAATTCTTCGGCCACTTCCGGTGACTGCGGGTCCCGACCAGCAAAATAACTTGAACTCTATCCTCTCTAGTCAGGACATGGTTTACCTGCAAATAATAAAAAAAATATTATAAATCCCTATGGGTCCAGACTTATGGGACACCCTGTATATATATATATATATATATATATATATATATTATATATTATATATTATTTATATATATATTATATATATATAGGTCCATTAAAAAATGGAAATGGAGATCTAGTCTCTGAAAAACAAGGAAATGGCTACCTTGCTAAACGAATTTTTTACGTTAGTTTTTACTATAGAAGATGTAACAAATATCCCTACGGTCATAGACATAATACTTTTGATAATGGTAAATTTTGGATAATATTGTCGTTAGTGAAGGGGAAGTAATGCGCTATATTGATAAAATGAAAACGCGTAAATCACCGGGTCCGGATTCCATATATCCCATACAACTAAAAGAATTAAAAGATAGCATTGTTGTGCGCTAACAAAGATTTTTAATGCGTCTATTTCTGAGGGGTGCGTACCAGATAATTTCAAGTTAGCAAACGTAACACCTATCTTTAAGAAAGGCGATAAAGTGCGGCGGGAAATTATAGGCCAGTCAGTTTAACGTCTGTTGTAGGTAAGCTACTGGAATCAATAATTAGGGATCGTATAGTCGAACACTTAGAAGTGCATAATCTGGTTAGAAATACGCAGCACGGTTTTAGGCGAAACAAATCTTGCTTAACTAATTTTAGAATTTTTCCAAAGCGGTTAACGTTTACGATAGACATCGGGCGATTGATGTAGTGTATTTAGATTTTCAAAAAGCGTTGACACCGTGCCGCACAAAAGACTCATTGAAAAAACTAAGGCTCATGGAATCAGGGGTGTAGTAATAAATTGGCTAGAAGAATGGTTGCGAGGCAGGAAACAGAGGGTGGTCGTTGATGGAGCGGAGTCGTGTTGGGCTAATGTAGCGAGTGGCGTTCCTCAGGGTCTGTATTGGGCCCCTTGCTTTTTTTATATATTAACGATTTAGATGTCGGCCTAGTCAGTACAGTTTCAAAGTTTGCGGATGACACGAAGCTGGGTGGTAGGGCGATTAATGACGAAGATAGAGGTAAATTCAGGAAGATCAGAATAAAATCGTTGATTGGTCAGTCACATGGCAAATGAGGATTTAACGTGGATAAGTGCAAAATTATGCATATAGGTTCGCGTAACGGTAATTTTGCGTATAGTATGTCAGGGAAAGATTTAACAAGCGTAGAGCAGGAAAAGGATTTAGGAGTTATAGTCACTGGTGATTTAAAAGTAGCGAAACAAAGTACAGCGGCGGAAAATAAGGCGAACAAAGTGTTAGGTTTTATAGCTCGAAATTTTGAGTACAAATCGCGCGATATTATAGTTCCTCTTTATAAATCATTAGTTAGACCTCATTTGGAGTACGCGGTCCAATTTTGGAATCCGCATATGCGCAAAGATATAGACAAAATCGAAAGAGTTCAAAGACGAGCAACTAAGATGATTCCGTCTCTTAGGTCAAAGTCGTACGAGGATAGGCTTAAAGAGTTAAAATTGACTACACTCGAGACTAGGAGGTTAAGGGGTGATCTAATCCAGGTTTTCAAAATTATGAATGGGTTTGATAACGTAGATAGAGATAGCTTTTTCGAAATATCTCAATATAATAGGACTAGAAATAACGGGTGTAAGTTGACAAGTAGAAGGTCGAGACAGCAGTTGCGAAAAACTTTTTACGCATAGAATAGTAAATAGCTGGAATAGTTTGCGGTAGAAGTAATTAGTAGCACGTCTATAAACATGTTTAAGAATCGATTGGACGCGCATGTTGATAGAAAGGGTATAGATTAAGGTAGTAAAATTAAGGCTTGTGGGGATAGATCCCACAGCTCAACACAAGTGTTGTGGGATATAGGGAGGCAGCGTCTGGGTTAGGGGATACTCTCTGTCCTTACACACCCCATTTAAAGAGATTCCTCTGCCGAGCGGTGCCCCCCATAGTACTGTGAGGTATTGAAAAACTCATGATCTTCACTTGCCCCACAAACACCTTTAAATGGGAGACCCATAATGGGTGCACACACATTTCTACATTACTGTACAGTCTTTACAGCCACACCTACACTTTTCCTCGTAAGTGTATATATTGTAATGTATATGGTTGTAAATTTGACTTGGTCCGCAATCGATATGAACCGTGACTTAATGTATACCATAATGAAATTGACTGGATTCTTTGGATCTGATATATTTGCATGTCCGTTGTAAATAGATATAGAATGTAACATATTTGTGGATAGTAGTCTATTATGACTTGATCTTCTGGACCGAGAGATTCTATCTTTAGTTTTAAACCGATAATTAATTATTTTTAAATTGATAATTATTTAGTTTCGTAAAAATTGGTCGTTGCCAATTTACCCGCAGTTTTTAAATAAGTTTCTTATGTTCTTGTGGTTCGGAACCCACGTAAAATTGTAGGTCCCCTCCACCACCACGGATGACATACAATTAGGTAGACCAGCCATGAGTGGATCCTAGGGTCTTTGTTGGTCTGAAACATTATAACAACATTAATATATTATATATATTTATATATATATATATAATATATATATATATATTTATATATATTTATATATATATATATATGCTGCAAACCCACAAGGAAAAAGAAAAACGATTCCAAGGCCTTTCGTGTATTCAAAGCTACACCTCGTCAGGGAATGAAGTTAAAAGGCGAGAAGCCCATATATATATACAACGTACAGGAAAAACAAAACAATTAGCACATACTTAACAAGGGTTAATGAGAGGCAAAAGAAATTTTAACATGATATCGTCAATTTTATAAGTCCCCGAGCTTATTGAAATTGTTTTTAAAATGAATAAATGCACATTCTAGAATATTTCGTTCTATTATATCTCTGTTTTTAACAAGCGCTTTAGAACTATCCCACTTGATGCTATGTTACATCTATACATATGGTTAATAAAGCATTGGAAGTACTAGCTGTTCTACAAGCATATTTATGCTGTTTTACCCTAATATCTAACGTTTTACCGGTTTGGCCTATATATACTGAGTTACATTGTGTACATCCGATCGAATACACACAACCAACAACATTATCAGGGCTATTCTTTATTAGGCGTGATTTAACAGTATTATTATACTTAAAGATTACATTAATGCCAATTGCTTTTAGTTAGTTTATTAACACCATTAGTTGGCTCTGTTTCTGAGTCACATATTGTAAATAGCATGGATCTTATTGACAAACTGAAGTTCCCTAATGACCCTAATTTCAAATTGGTAAGTTTCGATGTATGCTCGCTATTCACAAAAGTCCCTGTTGATGACCTACTTGATTTCTTAAAAGATAAGATTTCTGAATATTCTTTCCCTGTTCAACACAACACTCTTATTGAGTTAATTAAGCTGTGTGTCAAAGATTGTAAATTTCAGTTGAAAATAAGTTTTATGTTATGTCGTTTGGATTGGCTAGGAAATCCCTTTCACCTGTACTAGCTAATTTATATATGGAATTTTTTGAAAGTAGAATTTTGCCTACGATTGTTAATTTAACCTGGTTTGGTACAAGGTATATAGATGAT
Source organism: Bathynomus jamesi (assembly GCA_023014485.1). Taxonomy (NCBI): domain Eukaryota; kingdom Metazoa; phylum Arthropoda; class Malacostraca; order Isopoda; family Cirolanidae; genus Bathynomus; species Bathynomus jamesi. Next base: position 55,091 of record JAJOZX010007627.1, on the reverse strand, counting down.
TTTATGCCTTTGGCCTAATAATTTGGATGTGGACTTATTTCTGGTAGGCTCAACAATTTAGCCCCATCTATTAAGTTTACAGTTGAAAAAG
>JAJOZX010007627.1:0-50000 GCA_023014485.1 Bathynomus jamesi | reverse complement strand
TATAAATCATTAGTTAGACCTCATTTGGAGTACGCGGTCCAATTTTGGAATCCGCATATGCAAAGATCTAGACAAAATCGAAAGAGTTCAAAGACGAGCAACTAAGATGATTCCGTCTCTTAGGTCAAAGTCGTACGAGGATAGGCTTAAAGAGTTAAAATTGACTACACTCGAGACTAGGAGGTTAAGGGGTGATCTAATCCAGGTTTTCAAAATTATGAATGGGTTTGATAACGTAGATAGAGATAGCTTTTTCGAAATATCTCAATATAATAGGACTAGAAATAACGGGTGTAAGTTGACAAGTAGAAGGTTCGAGACAGCAGTTGCGAAAAACTTTTTTACGCATAGAATAGTAAATAGCTGGAATAGTTTGCCGGTAGAAGTAATTAGTAGCACGTCTATAAACATGTTTAAGAATCGATTGGACGCGCATGTTGATAGAAAGGGTATAGTTTAAAGTAGTAAAATTAAGGCTTTGTGGGGATAGATCCCACAGCTCAACACAAGTGTTGTGGGATATAGGGAGGCAGCGTCTTGGGTTAGGGGATACTCTCTGTCCTTACACACCCCATTTAAAGAGATTCCTCTGCCGAGCGGTGCCCCCCATAGTACTGTGAGGTATTGAAAAACTCATGATCTTCACTTGCCCCACAAACACCTTTAAATGGGAGACCCATAATGGGTGCACACACATTTCTACATTACTGTACAGTCTTTACAGCCACACCTACACTTTTCCTCGTAAGTGTATATATGTAATGTATATGGTTGTAAATTTGACTTGGTCCGCAATCGATATGAACCGTGACTTAATGGATACCATAATGAAATTGACTGGATTCTTTGGATCTGATATATTTGCATGTCCGTTATATAATAGATATAGAGTGTAACATATTTGTAGACAGTAGTCTATTATGACTTGATCCTCTGGATCGAGAGATTCTATCTTTAGTTTTAAATCGATAATTAATTATTTTTAAATTGATAATGTATATGGTTGTAAATTTTGACTTGGTCCGCAATCGATATGGACCGTGACTTGATGGATACCGTAATGAAATTGACCGGATTCTTTGGATCTGATATATTTGCATGTCCGTTATAAATAGATATAGAATGTAACATATTTGTGGATAGTAGTCTATTATGACTTGCTCCTCTGGACCGAGAGATTCTATCTTTAGTTTTAAACCGATAATTAATTATTTTTAAATTGATAATTATTTAGTTTCGTAAAAATTGGTCGTTGCCAATTTACCGGCAGTTTTTACATAAATTTCTTATGTTCTTGTGGTTCGGAACCCACGTAAAATTGTAGGTCCCCTCCACCACCACGGAGGACATACAGTTAGGTAGACCAGCCATGAGTGGATCCTAGGGTCTTTGTTGGTCTGAAACATTATAACATTATAACATATATATATTATATATATTTATATGTTATAATGTTATAATGTTTCAGACCAACAAAGACCCTAGGATCCACTCATGGCTGGTCTACCTAACTGTGTTCGTGTATTGTGTATGTCCTCCGTGGTGGCAGAGGGGACCTACAATTTTACGTGGGTTCCGAACCACAAGAACATAAGAAATTTATGTAAAAACTGCCGGTAAATTGGCAACGACCAATTTTTACGAAACTAAATAATTATCAATTTAAAACTAATTAATTATCGATTTAAAATTAAAGATAGAATCTCTGATCCAGAGGATCAAGTCATAATACACTACTATCCACAAATATGTTACACTCTATATCTATTTATAAGGGACATGCAAATATATCGGATCCAAAGAATCCAGTCAATTTCATTACGGTATCCATCAAGTCACGGTCCATATCGATAGCGGACCAAGTCAAAATTTACAATCATATACATTACAATATATACACTTCCGAGAAAAAGAGTAGGTGTGGCTGTAAAGACTGTACAGTAATGTAGAAATGTGTGCGCACCCATTTTGGGTCTCCCATTTAAAGGTGTTTGTGGGGCAAGTGAAGATCATGAGTTTTTCAATACCTCACAGTACTATGGGGGCACCGCTCGGCAGAGGAATCTCTTTAAATGGGGTGTGTAAGGACAGAGAGTATCCCTAACCCAAGACGCTGCCTCCCTATATCCCACAACACTTGTGTTGAGCTGTGGGATCTATCCCCACAAAGCCTTAATTTTACTACCTTAAACTATACCCTTTCTATCAACATATGCGTCTAATCGATTTTTAAACATGTTTATAGACGTGCTACTAATTACTTCTACCGGCAAACTATTCCAGCTTTACTATTCTATGCGTAAAAAAGTTTTCGCAACTGCTGTCTCGAACCTTCTACTTGTCAACTTACACCCGTTATTTCTAGTCCTATTATATTGAGATATTTCGAAAAAGCTATCTCTATCTACGTTATCGAACCCATTCATAATTTTGAAAACCTGGATTAGATCACCCCTTAACCTCCTGGTCTCGAGTGTTGTCAATTTTAACTCCTTAAGCCTATCCTCGTACGACTTTGACCTAAGCGACGGAATCATCTTAGTTGCTCGTCTTTGAACTCTTTCGATTTTGTCTATATCTTTGCGCATATACGGATGCCAAAATTGGACCGCGTACCCCAAATGGGGTCTAACTAATGATTTATAAAGTGGAACTATAATATCGCGCGATTGGTACTCAAAATTTCGAGCTATAAAACCTAACACTTTGTTCGCCTTATTGACCGCTGCTGTACTTTGTTTCGCTACTTTTAAATCACCAGTGACTATAACTCCTAAATCTTTTTCCTGCTCTACGCTTGTTAAATCTTTCCCTGACATACTATACGCAAATTTACCGTTACGCGAACCTATATGCAAAATTTTGCACTTATCAACGTTAAATCTCATTTGCCATGTGACTGACCAATCAACGATTTTATTCAGATCTTCCTGAATTTTACCTCTATCTTCGTCATTAATCGCCCTACCACCCAGCTTCGTGTCATCCGCAAACTTTGAAACTGTACTGACTAGGCCGACATCTAAATCGTTAATATATATAAGAAAAAGCAAGGGGCCCAATACAGAACCCTGAGGAACGCCACTCGCTACATTAGCCCAGCACGACTCCGCTCCATCAACGACCACCCTCTGTTTCCTGCCTCGCAACCACTCTTCTAGCCAATTTATTACTACACCCTGATTCCATGAGCCTTAGTTTTTTCAATGAGTCTTTTGTGCGGCACGGTGTCAAACGCTTTTTGAAAATCTAAATACACTACATCAACCGCCCGATGTCTATCGTAAACGTCAACCACGCTTTGGAAAAATTCTAAAAGATTAGTTAAGCAAGATTTGTTTCGCCTAAATCCGTGCTGCGTATTTCTAACAAGTTTATGGTATTCTAAGTGTTCGACTATACGATCCCTAATTATTGATTCCAAAAGCTTACCTACAACAGACGTTAAACTGATTGGCCTATAATTTCCCGCGCACCTTTATCGCCTTTCTTAAAGATAGGTGTTACGTTTGCTAACTTGAAATTATCTGGTACGCACCCCTCAGAAATAGACGCATTAAAAATCTTTGTTAGCGGCACAACAATGCTATCTTTTAATTCTTTTAGTTGTATGGGATATATGGAATCCGGCCCCGGTGATTTACGCGGTTTCATTTTATCAATATAGCGCATTACTTCCCATTCACTAACGACAATATTATCCAAAATATTACCATTATCAAAAGGTATTATGTCTATGACCGTAGGGATATTCGTTACATCTTCTATAGTAAAAACTGACGTAAAAAATTCGTTTAGCAAGGTAGCCATTTCCTTGTTTTCAGAGACTTGATCTCCATTTACATTTTTTAAGGGACCTAAGACACTTTTTACTGGATTTCTATTATTGACGTATTGAAAGAATCGCTTGGGGTTTTCTTTACCGTCACGAGCTATGGAGATTTCAAATTCGCGTTTTGACTTTTTTATTACACTTTTAGCTTCACGCCTTAGAGATATGTAGTTGTTTCGTAACAACAGATTATCTTTATCGCACTTATATAGCCTATAAGCCCTATTTCTACTCTTTATAATGTCTCCTACTCTACAAGTAAACCACAAGGGCTTGTTTACTTTCGCACGCTTAATTTTGTACTGTACACATTCCTCATTTATAGTCCTAAATACTGTTACGAACGATTCCCACATTAGTTTTGCGTTGGAGTTCCCCATTACGTTTTCCCAATTGACGTGTGAAAATTTATTTCGAAATTTACTAAAGTCTGCGTGCTGGAAGTTAGGAATTTTAGTCGAGTTAGTTGGCTTCGAGTGACTTACTGAGAGGACAAACTCTACCATATTGTGATCGCTATTGCTCAACGGTTCTATTACTTGAAGATCAGTAATTAGCCTATCATCCGTAGTTATTACTAAATCTAAAATACTGTCCAACCTCGTAGGTTCCCCAACCTTTTGAATAAGAAAACTATCCTCGAGAAAATTAACTAAACGATTACCTTCCGCGTCTACCTGCATTGTATCGTAATTCACGTTGGCGCAATTAAAGTCACCCATAACTAAAGCCTGCTCACTACCGATTATTCTCTTTAGTTCACGATATAACGCTTCGTCCGTAGCAGCTGTTTGATTTGGGGGCCTATATATAACCGCAACAAGAAGTTTGAAATCGTTCAATTTAAGTTCTGCTATAGTCGAATCTATCGGTTCTGGAATTGAGTGCTTTACTTCTATAACGTTCGCAATATTATCTTTGATATACAACGTAACACCGCCTCCTCGCCTACCTAATATATATATATATTATATATATATATATATATATATATATTATATATATATATTATATATATATATATATTATATATATATATTATATATATATATATATATATATTATATATATATATATAATTATATAGGAGTTATAGTCACTGGTGATTTAAAAGTAGCGAAACAAAGTACAGCAGCGGTCAATAAGGCGAACAAAGTGTTAGGTTTTATAGCTCGAAATTTTGAGTACCAATCGCGCGATATTATAGTTCCACTTTATAAATCATTAGTTAGACCCCATTTGGGGTACGCGGTCCAATTTTGGAATCCGTATATGCGCAAAGATATAGACAAAATCGAAAGAGTTCAAAGACGAGCAACTAAGATGATTCCGTCGCTTAGGTCAAAGTCGTACGAGGATAGGCTTAAGGAGTTAAAATTGACAACACTCGAGACTAGGAGGTTAAGGGGTGATCTAATCCAGGTTTTCAAAATTATGAATGGGTTCGATAACGTAGATAGAGATAGCTTTTTCGAAATATCTCAATATAATAGGACTAGAAATAACGGGTGTAAGTTGACAAGTAGAAGGTTCGAGACAGCAGTTGCGAAAAACTTTTTTACGCATAGAATAGTAAATAGCTGGAATAGTTTGCCGGTAGAAGTAATTAGTAGCACGTCTATAAACATGTTTAAAAATCGATTAGACGCATATGTTGATAGAAAGGGTATAGTTTAAGGTAGTAAAATTAAGGCTTTCTGGGGATAGATCCCACAGCTCAACACAAGTGTTGTGGGATATAGGGAGGCAGCGTCTTGGGTTAGGGGATACTCTCTGTCCTTAAACATCCCATTTAAAGAGATTCCTCTGCCGAGCGGTGCCCCCCATAGTACTGTGAGGTATTGAAAAACTCATGATCTTCACTTGCCCCACAAACACCTTTAAATGGGAGACCCAAAATGGGTGCACACACATTTCTACATTACTTTACAGTCTTTACAGCCACACCTACTCTTTTTCTCGTAAGTGTATATATTGTAATGTATATCATTGTAAATTTTGACTTGGTCCGCTATCGATATGGACCGTGACTTGATGGATACCGTAATGAAATTGACTGGATTCTTTGGATCCGATATATTTGCATGTCCTTTATAAATAGATATAGAGTGTAACATATTTGTGGATAGTAGTCTATTATGACTTGATCCTCTGGATCAGAGATTCTATCTTTAATTTTAAATCGATAATTAATTAGTTTTAAATTGATAATTATTTAGTTTCGAAAAAATTGGTCGTTGCCAATTTACTGGCAGTTTTTACATAAATTTCTTATGTTCTTGTGGTTCGGAACCCACGTAAAATTGTAGGTCCCCTCCGCCACCACGGAGGACATACACAATACACGAACACAGTTAGGTAGACCAGCCATGAGTGGATCCTAGGGTCTTTGTTGGTCTGAAACATTATAACATTATATATATATATTTATATATTATATATATATATATATATTTATATATATATTTTTATATATATATATTTATATATATATTTATATATATATATATATTTATATATATATATATATATTTATATATATATTTATATATATTTATATATATATTTATATATATTTTATATATATTATATATATTTATATATATATTTATATATATATATATATATTTATATATATTTATATATATATTATATTGAAAAAACTAAGGCTCATGGAATCAGGGGTGTAGTAATAAATTGGCTAGAAGAGTGGTTGCGAGGCAGGAAACAGAGGGTAGTCGTTGATGGAGCGGAGTCGTGTTGGGCTAATGTAGCGAGTGGCGTTCCTCAGGGTTCTGTATTGGGCCCCTTGCTTTTTCTTATATATATTAACGATTTAGATGTCGGCCTAGTCAGTACAGTTTCAAAGTTTGCGGATGACACGAAGCTGGGTGGTAGGGCGATTAATGACGAAGATAGAGGTAAAATTCAGGAAGATCTGAATAAAATCGTTGATTGGTCAGTCACATGGCAAATGAGATTTAACTTGGATAAGTGCAAAATTATGCATATAGGTTCGCGTAACGGCAATTTTGCGTATAGTATGTCAGGGAAAGATTTAACAAGCGTAGAGCAGGAAAAAGATTTAGGAGTTATAGTCACTGGTGATTTAAAAGTAGCGAAACAAAGTACAGCGGCGGTCAATAAGGCGAACAAAGTGTTAGGTTTTATAGCTCGAAATTTTGAGTACAAATCGCGTGATATTATAGTTCCTCTTTATAAATCATTAGTTAGACTTCATTTGGAGTACGCGGTCCAATTTTGGAATCCGCATATGCGCAAAGATATAGACAAAATCGAAAGAGTTCAAAGACGAGCAACTAAGATGATTCCGTCTCTTAGGTCAAAGTCGTACGAGGATAGGCTTGAAGAGTTAAAATTGACTACACTCGAGACTAGGAGGTTAAGGGGTGATCTAATCCAGGTTTTCAAAATTATGAATGGGTTTGATAACGTAGATAGAGATAGCTTTTTCGAAATATCTCAATATAATAGGACTAGAAATAACGGGTGTAAGTTGACAAGTAGAAGGTTCGAGACAGCAGTTGCGAAAAACTTTTTTACGCATAGAATAGTAAATAGCTGGAATAGTTTGCCGGTAGAAGTAATTAGTAGCACGTCTATAAACATGTTTAAGAATCGATTGGAGGCGCATGTTGATAGAAAGGGTATAGTTTAAGGTAGTAAAATTAAGGCTTTGTGGGGATAGATCCCACAGCTCATCACAAGTGTTGTGGGATATAGGGAGGCAGCGTCTTGGGTTAGGGGATACTCTCTGTCCTTACACACCCCATTTAAAGAGATTCCTCTGCCGAGCGGTGCCCCCCATAGTACTGTGAGGTATTGAAAAAGTCATGATTTTCACTTGCCCCACAAACACCTTTAAATGGGAGACCCATAATGGGTGCACACACATTTCTACATTACTGTACAGTCTTTACAGCCACACCTACACTTTTCCTCGGAAGTGTATATATTGTAATGTATATGGTTGTAAATTTGACTTGGTCCGCATTCGATATGGACCGTGACTTGATGGATACCGTAATGAAATTGACTAGATTCTTTGGATCTGATATATTTGCATGTCCGTTATAAATAGATATAGAGTGTAACATATTTGTGGATAGTAGTCTATTATGACTTGATCCTCTGGATCGAGAGATTCTATCTTTAGTTTTAAATCGATAATTAATTATTTTAAATTGATAATGTATGGTTGTAAATTTTGACTTGGTCCGCAATCGATATGGACCGTGACTTGATGGATACCGTAATGAAATTGACTGGATTCTTTGGATCTGATATATTTGCATGTCCGTTATAAATAGATATAGAGTGTAACATATTGTGGATAGTAGTCTATTATGAGTTGCTCCTCTGGACCGAGAGATTCTATCTTTAGTTTTAAACCGATAATTAATTATTTTTAAATTGATAATTATTTAGTTTCGTAAAAATTGGTCGTTGCCAATTTACCGGCAGTTTTTACATAAATTTCTTATGTTCTTGTGGTTCGGAACCCACGTAAAATTGTAGGTCCCCTCCGCCACCACAGAGGACATACACAATACACGATTACGAACACAGTTAGGTAGACCAGCCATGAGTAGACCCTAGGGTCTTTGTTGGTCTGAAACATTATAACATTATATATGTTATATATATTTTATTATATATATATTATTTATATATATTTATATATATATATATATATATATTTATATATATTTATATTTATATATATATATTTATATATATGTATATTTATATATATATATATATATATATATATATATATATATATATATATATATATATATATATATATATTTATATATATATATACTTGTATATATATTTATGGGAGACCCATAATGGGTGCACACACATTTCTACATTACTGTACAGTCTTTACAGCCACACCTACACTTTTCCTCGTATGTGTATATATTGTAATGTATATGGTTGTAAATTTGACTTGGTCCGCAATCGATATGAACCGTGACTTGATGGATACCTTAATGAAATTGACTGGATTCTTTGGATCTGATATATTTGCATGTCCGTTATATAATAGATATAGAGTGTAACATATTTGTGGATAGTAGTCTATTATGACTTGATCCTCTGGATCGAGAGATTTTATCTTGTTTTAAATCGATAATTAATTAGTTTTAAATTGATAATTATTTAGTTTCGTAAAAATTGGTCGTGGCCAATTTACCGGCAGTTTTTACATAAATTTCTTATGTTCTTGTGGTTCGGAACCCACGTAAAATTGTAGGTCCCCTCCGCCACCACGGAGGACATACACAATACACGAACACAGTTAGGTAGACCAGCCATGAGTGGATCCTAGGGTCTTTGTTGGTCTGAAACATTATAACATTATAACATTATATATTATGTATATATATTATATATTATATATATATTATATATATTATATATATATATATATTACATATTATATATATATATATATATGTTAGTGATGTAGGTCACATCCGCATCCGCGGAACATCCGCACATTTTCTCGCATCCGCACTTTGGACTGCGGATGTCGTGCGGATGTGGACCGTTGAGATAAAATGTCATTAATAAGCGGAAATTATCAAATTCTACTATATTAATAGAACTAGTTCATTGTGCGCAAAAGTGATGCAAGCGACAAGACGAGAGGCTGTTCTTGTATGAAGTTACTCTCTTGCAACCTACTTAGATCCACGTTACAAAGCTAAGTTATTTTCACCTAGTACATTAGAACGAGTTAAATCATCACTTGGCAAAGCAGTTGAAGAGCTTCAATCTCTTGAATCTGTCGCTTCGCCACCCACCAAAAGAATAAAAGTTTCAGTGACAGAACCAACACCTTCAACAAGCAAATCTATCACAGAATCTGTCTCTCAGTTTCTTGAGTCAAGCAGCAATGACGAGACCTACGCGATGTCAAAAGATGTAGTAAAAATGATCGAGAGCTATCACCAAGAAAAACGCCTGGCTGCATGTGACAATCCTATTAGTTGGTGGAAAAATACGCAGAATATCTATCCATACTTGAGTAAACTTGCAAGGAAACATTTAGCCTGTCCTCCAACAAACGTACCAAGCGAGAGATTATTTAGCAGTGCTGGATTAATATATGATGAAAAGAGAAACAGACTGGCAGCAGAAAAGGCAGAAAAATTAATGTTCCTTAAGCATAACCTTCCTATAATTAAGTTTGAACATTAAACGATGAACATCTTAGTTTACTTTATTTTAATTACTCATTATAAATATGCCTAATAAAACTTTAAACTTAATATAAATAGTTATCAAGCTAATTAAAGATCTCTTTCTATAAGGGTGGAGGTTGGGGAAAGAGGTCGGTGGGGTGCATTTGAGTTGGGTTCACGTCCCGCATCCTGGTAACACAATTATGGTTTCTAATTGTGGCTGAAACTCAACAAAATATAACGAATTTATTTGCAGACGAATTCACTAATTGATTTCTATATTAGTTAGATGCTTGATATTATTTTATATGTTCAGAGAAAAGTACAGCAATTATTGTACAATTAATCAATTATACTACATTATAGCTACAGCTCTCTATATAATAACTTATTATATACGTTAAACACAACAAATCTCGAATATATCCTAAAAATAACGAAAATGTAGACATCCGCATCCGCGGATGTTGAAATCAAACATCCGCATCCGCATCCGCGGATGTGAAAAAAATGACATCCGCTACATCACTAATATATATTATTATATATATATATTATATATATATATTATTATATATATATATATTATATATATTATTATATTATATATATTATATATATTATTATATATTATATATATATATATATTATATATTATATACACGGTGTCCAAAAAAAAAATAAACACGCAAATTAATAACATGTATGCGTTCTCATAAGTTTGAATATAATAATTAAGATTTCTTATTCCAATAAATTTAATGCAAATTTATATTATTATTTGAAAAATTGTTCAATATGCGAACCATTTTGTTCTATACACTTAACCAAACGCGATCGCCACTCGTCCACGCACTTGTCTACATAATTTTGTGAAACTCTTTCCCATCTATGAGTCTCCGTCTTAAATCATTTAAATCTTCAATATTCTGCCCAGGTATGTAAACCTTAGAAGATAGAGCTTCCCATATGCCATAATCCATTGGTGTAAGGTCAGGGCTATTTGCTGGCCAATTTTAGGGCTCGATAAAACTAACCTCCTGAGCTCTGAGGTACTCTATTGTCTAACGAGCTCTGTGTGCTGGTGCGTCATCTTGCTGAAAGGTGAAATCATTACCACATCTGGCTTGCATATCTTCTAGATAAATCGGCAAAACATGATTAATGTAGTAGTTTGCATTAATCCTGGCTCGAGGTGCAATAAACAAAACGAGATTTCCCATCTTCGATACGCACGCACCCACCATCACACCTTGAGAAACTCTTGCCGTTTCTTTCAACAAACGTTCAGGACTAACATCTTTTTTTCTATCCGCCCTTGAGTAAACCCTATCATTTTGATTGTTTATTGGAGGAGTTATATGGTAGATCTTCTCATCTGAAAACCAGATTTTTGATACCGATCTGTCATCTGGAAATCGCTCTAAAAGTTCTCGTGCACACATATTACGTCTCTGTTTATTAGCTTGTGTCAATTTATGTACACGCTGCCTTTTATAACAATGAAGATTTAAATCATTTTTAGCAATGTTGAAAACACTTCCACGAGAAATTCCAAGTTCATGGGAAATCTTACGACTGCTGATATGTGTACCAGGATTATTTTCTTGACTAAGAATGAGTGCTTCGAGCTGTCGAATATTTTCATCAGTCCTTGCGAAACGAGGACGCCCGCTTCCTTCACGTCTATCTGCCGAACCAGTTTCATCTATTTTTTTTATCAGATAGTTCACGCCAGATTGTGTCCAATCTTTATTAGGAAACTCTTGCATCATTCTTCTTGCACCCCATCTTTAGATAATCTTAATTTTTTTATTAAAATTTTGTCTTCTTCATCATATGACGGCATCAGGGGTCACTCAAACCTATGGAAAATAAAAACGTTAATTTGCAAGCTCCATTTATATTATACCAAAATGATAAATTATATGAACATATCTCAATAATTATTAATTATTATTATAAATATTATTCATTATTATAATTATTAACTATTATGTTCACATTTCAAAATTATAAAAAAATTATAGCTTATTAAAAACGGAGTCCAAAAAAATCGGCGTGTTTAGTTTTTTTTTGGACACCGTGTATATATATATTTTATATATATATATATATATTATATATATATTATTATATATATATATATATATATTATATTTATATATTATATATATTATATATATTATATATATTATATATATAATATATATTATATATATTATTATATTAATATATTATATATATATTATATTATATATATATATATATATATATATATATATATATATATATAATAAAGATTCTTCCGTTCTTTTGCTGATGGACCTCTCAAAAGCCTTCGATACAATCTCCAATGGCATACTTATTATTAAATTGTTTCAGTATGGCCAAAGGGATTTTGCATTGAATTACATTAAATCATATCTGCGCAACCGAAGTCAGTATATCAAACAAAGTAACATTATTATCTCCGAATTAAATATTACAAATGGAGTTCCACGAGGAAGCAAGTTTGGTTCCCGACTATTTTTTATCTGTATAAGTGACTTTCGTAACTCTCTCAATAGGAAAAGGTTTCAATATGCGGATGATGCCAACTTGATATACTCAAACAGCAATTTTACGTCTCAATGAAATCGTAAATTGAGACATCGTGATAGTATGTGACTACCTGAAAGCCAACAAATTATCCTTAATTAAAAATAAAACAAACTTCAATAACGTACTTCAGTCTTAGGCGTTGTTTCATCACAAACTATCTTTCCAGCAACATAATGACAATATACAGGGTGTTTATAAAGTCCTTATCTATTTCAGTGAAAACGTAGCAAAAAGGGTAAATTCAATATCAATATAATAGAAGGCATACATTTAATGAATACTTAAGCATATGATTCTACATGAGCAATAGAATATGTCATAGAATGTCATAGTCTGTAGGTCCTTTAGCTTTTTAAGTATCTTGAAATTTTTTTTTATAATTATAACTAAAATAGATTTGAACCTATAAAAGGTGTACACTCGCAAAAGTCAGTTTACGTCATATAAAACATCTGTGTTATAATAATGGAAATATATTCGTCTATATACACACCTTTGGTTTGCTTCCGCCCGAATTGTTCATTCTGACGAAGGTGAAGCTTTTCATTCAAACTTAGACCTATAGTTTAACGTGGAATCCGAACCGCGCCCCACCAGCAGCAGCCCAGCGCCTTACCACTAGGCCACTCTGGGTACCCATTTATCTACCAACCATTTTCGTTGTGTGGAAGGATGAACAGCTGAGTTTTGCTGCGCACCACCTGCCGTCACTGGGTCTCGATTCCGAGGCCGATGGATTCGTAGTCAGCGACACTAACCACTACACCACCGAGGCGCATAACCACTACACCACAGAGGTTTTTAAAGAATTGAATATTGAAGAAGTGGAAAAGTGATGGCTTTGGTTTTCCTACAGTTTTACTTTAGGAAAATGGAAAATTGATGCAAATACTTCATCTAATATTAATATTAACCTAAAAAGGGACTCCACCAAATCTCAAATTAATATCTTAATTTCAAAAGTGACGCACAAAGTTGCTTAATTTCTACCAAACCACCTCCATTTGGTCCTTTTGAAAAAAAACTCCCCCTCTCCCCGTTCGTGGCATTACCACACATTTCAATGACCCTTGGTGGTTAAAGGGATCAACCGACCAACAAAGTAGTATCAAATTTCCGGAAGTCTAATTTTTATTAAATTTATTACAGTAATTGAGGACCTCCTTGGACAAAGTGGCTAAGCGACTGCAGTAAAAAATGTTAGAAAAGGGAGTTAAAAGTTATACAAAATTTGAAAGTGGAATAAATTTTGAACTTTTGAACATATTTCGATTAAATATTTTCAAAAGTTCAAAAGTTATTCCACTTTCAAATTGGCGCAACTTTTAACTGCGTTTTTTGGCGTTATTTACTTTTGTCGCTTAGCCACTTCTCCTTCATTTATACTCTTCATTACAATTATTGGACGACATTAACATAATTGAACGGTAATAAAAAAAATATTCAACTAAAATAGTAATTATTAATTCTAAGTAAATTACGTTAAAATTTTGTTTCTTGATGCTCCCTAACTACTAGTTCAAGATGACCTTTCCATTATAAAGAAGAAGAAGAAGAGATAAAAAAAGGTATCGTTTGAAATTGACTTGTTATTGCGTGTGGAAAATAATGGAAACGTGTAAATAGTCAGAAAAATAAATATAATTCGAAAAAATAGACGAAATTCGTTCATGTTCCAACATTTTTTTCAACGTGTCTTAACATGTTTGAACGTTGGTTAACCGTAATTGCAGTTAAAATATTGGAAAACGCACGAAATTGGTTAAAATATGCAAACGAATAGTTTTTTTTGACGACTTCCTTTAACAATTCTGGAACGTCACGAAGAGGTTAAGCGTCTTCCGAACATTTTTCTTTTCTCTTTAAATTTATTTTTTGTTATGGATTTTAAATGTAATTTTAAAGGAACTGACCTTGAACGGTGTCACGAGGATTTTCCTGCATACTGGAGTGTCTATTTTAATGAAGTTGACTTTTATAACTGTATATTTGTGAGATTCTCAGGATATCCTTCAAGTCAGGGCCGTTTCTAGCCATTAAGGGGCCCTAAGCAGTATACCCATTTGAGGCCCCACCCCTCCATCCACCAACTCACGCCTTACTACATCACCTCAGCACACACATACAAAAAATGGATGTGTTAATAAAAAACAATTATGAAACAATTTTAATGAAACATTTACTGTACTGTATGTCCAAAACAACAAATATGTACTTTCAGAAGAAAAACAGAAAAAAATACTCTTCACGAAATTCCTGAAAATTAGCTTATACCTTATTTAGAATAAATGACACAACTATGTGTAGTGAATACTCTTATTTTAGTTTCAAGATAAATGTTAATTTTACCGTCTTGAATTTCGGAATAGCTATAAATTCATTTTAAATTAGTTACCCATCATAATTCAATTGTAAACCACATTAATACTAATTTTATGTATACTGTATTATTTTATTGTATGTAAACATAATTAATTATATATCACAATTGTCAGTTAATTATTTATATTCAAATAATTATTTTAATCTAATACCATGTCCATTTTGCAAATAAATAATAGAAATCCAAGGGTTATATTTTCCATCCTTGGTACTGTCGCAGTTTCGCCTAACGGACTCAATACGGCTAGTGAGATAATCACTGGTTGGCACTTAACCAGCGGCAGTGCTTATGGCTACATCATCCAGGTTAACCTATACCGGATAGATGCGCTACGGTCCCAAGCCGTAGCTTGCCTAGGCCCAACGATGTCGACGACGAAAACCAACAATTGGTGACCCCGGAGTTGGATTCCCCCCTTTTACCCGAACGACTAGGACTAGACTGTAACGTCGTTCGTGCCCATCACCCCCTTCACCCGAGCGACTAGGACCAGACTGTAACGTCGCTCGTGCCCTCTGCCCCTCACCCCTGCCCGTGCGCTCTGTGCCTGCGCTCGTCTCAACCTCCACTCCTTCGTTGGTAACTTGTCGTCTTGCTTGTACGTCAGCAAGCATAGGAGAAGATGCCTGACGACGCTGGTGCCATCTCCCACTTGAGCGTAAAGCTCCCCGTCTTCTGGCCGGGTGATCCATTTATTTGGTTCCACCAAGTGGAATCACAATTCAACTTGGGAAGGATCACCGCTAGCAGGACAAAATACGATCATGTTTTGTCCTCTCTACCAGCAAGCATCATCTCTGAAGTCCGTGACGTCATCGTGTCTACTTCCACGAGTGAGGACCCATACAACGATCTGAAGTCTGCCATCCTGTGCCGCACCACTGTCTCCGAGCGTGAGAAACTACATCAGTTAATCTCAAAAGAAGAACTTGGAGACCGTAAGCCCACTCAAATGCTGAGGGCTATGCAGTGCGCTCTAGGCGAACGCGCACAAACCTTCGATAAGGACATCTTTAGACAGTTGTTCTTGCAGAAACTTCCTCCATCAGCTCAGCGTGTCTTGGCCACTATGGATCCTGCTACTCCAGTTGATAAACTAGCAGAAACTGCCGACAAAGTAGTGGAGATTGACACAGCTCCGGTCAACAACGTGAACACACAATCGGAACTGGAGTTGAAAGTGGAAGAGTTAAGTCAACAACTCAACCACGTTTGTTCTCTGCTACAAAATCAACGGCAAAGAAGCCATTCTCGGTCAAGATTTACGAAGAGGCATCGTTCGAGTTCCGGGAAGATCTGCTTCTACCACTCAAAATTTGGAAAGAAGGCTAGGAAGTGCATCTCCCCTTGCAATTTTCGTCGGAAAACCCCAGCAGCGAGTCCTAATGGCGTCTAGTACTCGCACTGCCAACCTGTTATTCATAAAGGACAGGAACTCTGGTGTCAATTTCTTGGTCGATACCGGAGCGTCAGTCAGTGTATTCCCTCAAAAATCTGGTCATACGCACTCGGAATCTCCGCCTCTATACGCTGCTAACGGTTCACGCATACCCACGTACGGTACTCAGTCGCGTGAACTAAACTTGGGCCTTCACCGATCCTTCAAGTGGATTTTCATCTGTGCTCAAGTGCAGCATCCCATAATCGGCGCTGACTTCCTCCAGCATTTCAAACTCCTGGTGGATCTTGACAAACGACGCTTATGCGACCAGGCCACATTGCTTTCTGTTCTTGCCAAACAGGTTGCCCTTCCGGACGCCTCGAACTCTGCACTTTCCCTCGTTCCCCCTAATTCCATGTACCAGTGCCTTTTCCAGCGATATCCAGGAATTCTTCAACCGATGCAGATGGGTGATACCATTAAGCACACCATTACCCATCACATTACAACAAAAGGTCCCCCTGTGTTTGCAAAACCCAGACGTCTTGCCCCGGACAAACTGAAAGCTGCCAAATCGGAATTCCAGCTTATGATAGATCTTGGGATAATAAGACCTTCCAAAAGCAGTTGGTCCTCTCCCCTACACCTGGTCCAGAAGAAGTCAGGAGACTGGAGACCATGTGGGGATTACCGGTTTTTGAATTCGACAACCATCCCGGACCGATATCCGGTACCAAATGTCCAAGACTTTACTTCTCTTCTCCACGGCAAATCTATCTTCAGTAAAATAGACCTCGTTAAGGCTTTCCACCACATTCCCGTAGAGCTTTCGGATATTCCCAAGACTGCAGTTTGTACACCATTTGGGTTATTCGAATTTGTGAAGATGCCGTTCGGGCTACGGAATGCTGCGCAAACCTTTCAGAGGTTTATAGATGAGGTCACCAGAGGCTTAGACTTTGTTTATGCCTACATCGATGATTTGCTTGTGGCCAGCTCAACGGAAGAGGAACATAAGGAACATCTTTCACTCCTTTTCAACGCTTAGAACAATACGGTGTTACTATTAATGCATCTAAGTGTGTGTTTGCACAGCCAACCTTGGAATTTCTTGGTCACACGATTTCGCAGCACGGAATTACCCCCCTTCAGGACAAGTGTGAAGTGATAAAAAATTACCCTATGCCAAATAATCAGCGTGAGTTACGTCGGTTTCTAGGTTTGGTAAATTATTACCACAAGTTCATTAAAAACTGTGCCAGTGTTCTTGCTCCTCTACACGCTATGATCACACACAAACGCAAGGTAACGAAATTGGTATGGTGTAGCGATAGTTTACAGGCGTTCGACAATGCCAAAAATGCTATCAATAGTGCATTGTCTCTGTCATTTCCTATCAGTGATGCCCCCCTAACTCTGACGGTCGATGCATCAGATGTTGCGATCGGTGGGGTGTTGGAACAAACCATTAACGGTCAACAAGCACCCATCGCGTTTTACTCGAAAAAGCTGCAGCCAGCCCAAACGCGTTATAGTGCTTTCGGACGTGAACTTCTTGCTATTTACTTAAACGTGAAGCATTTTCAACATTTCCTTGAAGGCCGAGAGTTTTGTGTTTTTACTGACCACAAACCTTTGGTCACTGTCTTCAATAAAAACAGCTGTAACCACTCTCCCAGAGTCATCAGGCAACTCGATTATATCTCGCAATTTACCACAGATATCCGCCACATCAAAGGTGTCTTGAACACTCCAGCGGATGCACTTTCAAGAATAGAGATTACTTCTGTTACCCTCAGCTCTACACTGTGGAATGCTATTGCACAGGATCAAGATAAGGATACGGAACTACAAGACCTACTCAGAGAAGACTCCACTCACTCACTTTCCCTCAAGAAAATGAGTATGCCAGGATTGTCTGTGCCCCTCTATTGCGACGTATCAACAGCTGCTATTCGCCCTTATGTCCCTCCATGTCACAGACAAGCAGTCTTCACGGATCTTCATAAGCCCTCCCATCCTGGTATCCGTGCTTCGCAACACCTGGTTACCTCTCGGTTTGTTTGGCCCTCGATGCGGAAGGATGTCAAACATTGGACCAAAACGTGCCTTGCCTGCCAGCGTGCCAAAGTCCAAAGGCACACCAGGTCCCCCTTTGACGCATTTCCGCCCCCATCCCAGCGATTTGAGGTAATTCATGTAGACATTGTTGGCCCTCTTCCAGTGATTCAAGGCCAACGTTATCTGCTCACCTGTCTCGACCGCTTTTCCAGATGGCCTGAAGCCATCCCACTTCCTGATATCCAAGCGGACACTGTTGCAAGAGCCTTTCTTCATGGATGGGTATCAAGATTTGGATTGCCGACAAAAGTCATCACTGACCAAGGTCGCCAATTTGAGTCTTCGCTTTGGAAGAAGTTTACCAGCTTGTTGGGTACAGTACATGCGCATACCTGTGCGTATCATCCGCAAGCTAACGGCCTCGTCGAACGCTTCCATCGCCAGCTGAAGTCATCCCTTATGTGTCACGAAGACTCCCATTGGATGGATAAGCTTCCACTCGTGTTGCTTGGTATTCGCTCTGCATTTAAGAGTGATCTGAAGACTACAGCGGCTGAACTAGTCTATGGAACAACACTGCGGCTACCAGGTGGCTACTTCACTGCAGGGGATAAGTCATGTGATCCTACGGAATTCGCTCAAACACTTTCCTCTCACATGCAGTCCCTTCAGCCTGTTCCCCCTCGATTGACTAGCCAACAGAACATCTTTGTTTCCCCAGCCCTCCAGTCTTGCACCCACGTTTTCGTTCGTGTACCTGTCCCAAAACGGCCTCTCCAATGTCCATATGACGGGCCCTATGAAGTTCTCCGACGTACGCGCAAATCATTTCTCATCCAGCGCGGTTCCAAGGTCGACAAGGTTTCTATCGATCGTCTTAAGCCTGCGTTTTTGGAATCAACCTTAAGCGAGGTACATGTAGCTACCAAAAAGGTCCAGGGGAAATCTGTGTCGTTCGGAACTCTTTGAACTTCCTCTCTGGTGGGGGAGTGTGTAGTGAATACTCTTATTTTAGTTTCAAGATAAATGTTAATTTTACCGTCTTGAATTTCGGAATAGCTATAAATTCATTTTAAATTAGTTACCCATCATAATTCAATTGTAAACCACATTAATACTAATTTTATGTATACTGTATTATTTTATTGTATGTAAACATAATTAATTATATATCACAATTGTCAGTTAATTATTTATAAATAATTATTTTAATCTAATACCATGTCCATTTTGCAAATAAATAATAGAAATCCAAGGGTTATATTTTCCATCCTTGGTACTGTCGCAGTTTCGCCTAACGGACTCAATACGGCTAGTGAGATAATCACTGGTTGGCACTTAACCAGCGGCAGTGCTTATGGCTACATCATCCAGGTTAACCTATACCGGATAGATGCGCTACGGTCCCAAGCCGTAGCTTGCCTAGGCCCAACGATGTCGACGACGAAAACCAACATATGTATAAAAAAATAATGCAATTATCAGCTACCAAACAATTACTAACTCTACGATACAATCGTGTAATAGCTAACAGTTATACAGAACAGTTTGTATCTTCAAAATTTTTGCCTCCTAGATTTTTTTCTGGGCGAAATCATCAATAATATCATCATATGAAATCTCCCTGCCAACGTCCTCCTGGTTGATGCTTATGATGCCAAGGCCACTAAGGCGATCCTGCCCCATTGATGATCTGAGGTGGTTCTTGATTAGCTTTTTCTTAGAGAAGCTCCTCTCGGCTGACGCTACTGTCACAGGTAGAGTGCAGGCAATTCTTAGTGCAACCCAGAGATTGGGGTATAGTTCCTCCAGTTGCTTCTGATGAATGAAGGAGAGAAGCTCCAATGCAGTCATGTTGTGTGAACGTAAAGTCGGCAAGTTCTTAATTTCGAGGGCCAGTTCTCTTCCATCAATGTCAGAGTCAGCTCCAGAGTTCAGTATCTTTGAGAGCTCTTCACACTTGCAGGACAAGTCTAACTTGTTCATTGTGGTGAAGTTTAGGAGAACCCCAAATATGTCCCTCACATCATCTAATGTTTTGAATCTCTCATTTATTGACCCGGTGGCACAATCCACCACCACATTGAAAATTTTGACTTCCAGCCTCTTTAAGGCTTCTGTAAATGGTTCGTCAGGAGCTTCGTAAGCAAAATGCTTTTTTGTGGATCTGAGCCTCTTCTCCTTCAGCACACCCTCCACATTCATTTCCTCACATATGTCCCTAGCTACGACTTGTGCTGCAACAAAACCTGTGTTTCTGTAGCTGGTGAGTGAGTCTTTTGTTTTTGTGAGGAGGTTGACTGCCACATCAAACTGCATTGTAGGAGACTGCAGAAGTTTGCCCACATGGTTAACTGCATGAACAATGTCATACCATACTACTGTGCAAATCTGAAAGCGATAAGGCCCTACCACCTCTGCAAGTGCTTGTGCTTCAGTCCTGGCTATGGTATCTGTGGTCCCCTAGTAGCAGCGGGGCCCTAAGCGGCCGCTTAGTCTGCTTATGCCAGGAAACGGCCCTGCTTCAAGTATATCATTTTTTGGTACTTATGTATTATTGGGACTACCAAACTTAGATATTATCGGAACTACCAAACTGTTTATTATGCATTTTTGCTCTCGTCATTTTCGTTTAAACTAACGAAAATATCACAACTTAACCTAACCAATCATCAAGGGCTTACAGTTGACCTAACCGGTCATTCAATCAACTGAATGCCCGGTTAGGTCAACTGAATGCCCGGTTAGGTCAACTGTACGCCCTTGATGATTGGTTAGGTTAAGTTGTGATATTTTCGTTAGTTTAAACGAAAATGACGAGATCAAAAATACATAATAAACAGTTTGGTAGTCCCGATAATACGTAAGTACCCATTATTTTTTTTTAATATTTTTTACTCTTTCAAAAACACACACTAAAATTGAGTAAAACATTTGCATTTCAACAATTAATATTAAGCTTTAAAATTGCCTAAACTTTGAATAAAGATAATAAAAAAAATAAAATAAAAAAAAGATGATGTTCCTATTTTTAAAGCGGTGTCGACTATTTTACATATTTTGTGTATCAACTAAATGAAGAAGTTACTCTCAATTACTTTAATAAAATTGTACGAAATCTTGCAATGAGTAATTGTAAATTTAGGCTCATAAAAGTAGTCTTTATAATAATGGCGGAGAACAAGATTTAAAGTCAGGCTACAAAATATAAATTATAATTAGTTTCATAATTTTATGCTAAAGCACCTTATCATTAATTAACTAATTCTTTTAAGCCTCACGTATGAGATAATCAATCAAGATTAGCGACCAGCCACATGATTAAAAAAAATGAAAATGATAGGTAGAAATATGATAGAAAACATCATTCATTATTGCTGTTTTCGTGCAATAAAGTGATGATACAATGGCTTCTCAATTAATTGGTGATTCGGAAAGGCAACGTGTGATAGATCACATACGAGCAATAACATTTCGGGAAGCTCGTGATGCTGGAGCCACCTTTATAACACGTTCATGGGTTGCCAAAAAGTTGCGAAGAAGTGAGGACTTCGTCAAAAGAAATTGGAATGAAACTTTGGATGAATGTGAAATGGATACAACCAAATCTGGGAGCCCAAATTTGCCACTCTCTCAGGAAACAAAGGACATCATTGAAAGCGGTACGCGGAAGCGGAAAAACAGCTGTGGTAAACTTTCTAGAGAGATCGAAGTGTTGAGAGGAAAGATCGTTAGTGGTGAGATCATTCGACTGTACCGTCATAGGCAAGGTTTAGAGCCTTGGCATAAACTTCCAAAGCCAAGAAAAACTCAACTTAACATCGATGACAATGTGGTTTGCCCATTATCTTGAAGATTGGGATGTGGATGATTTCACGCATTTAGCTGTCTCCGACAGGAGCGGCTCGCAGGTAGGCATTGTGGAACTGCAGCACCCCCATGATCTTTATATTTAAATATTTAAAATAGCCTCTCTGATTGTTTTTTTTCAATGAACTTTGAGTTTTTAAATCAGATTATATCCTTTTTTCCTTAAACTATTTCAATGCCGAACGAATGAATCACGAAAGTAGCTTCAGCCTTCCCGTGGAACTGCGCACTTAACAGTTCCAGATTTTGTTCGAAACGCTTGAAACCTCGGTGGCGGACGTACGAAGAGCGAGTCAGAATCGCGGGTTTAAGAGGATCCAAAGCACTGTGGACAGAGCAGTGCCGATTTGTTTGTTTGACGTGGTATTTGTGTTGCTGTATCGTTTGCTAATTCGAAATTTAATTTCCGAATTGCATTTATCAATGATTCGTTATCATTTACTTTTTGTCTTGAGATTGAAGTTAATTATATAATAATTGGATTATTTACAATATATAGATTTCATTTCTTAGAATATTTTTTCGCTCAGAATAAAAACAGAAGAATGGAATTTGTTTATAAATAAAATTTTTGGCAAATTCGAAATTACCCGTTAAGCGTAAGTACCCTATAATTGATTTTATGATACTATTTTACTTATTTTTATGACTGAGTAGTTGTCTATTTATCTATTCGACTTTCTCTCTCTCTCACATATATATATATATATATATATATATATATATATATATAATCGACACAATTGTTCGCAATTTCTGAGGCAGCACCCCCATAACTGAAAGTCACGAGCCGCCACTGGCTCTCCGATGAATTTTTTGTTTACGTAACACGTCGGCCTAACTACCAGAATGATCGAGTGTGGGCCA
Organism: Bathynomus jamesi; assembly: GCA_023014485.1. Taxonomy (NCBI): domain Eukaryota; kingdom Metazoa; phylum Arthropoda; class Malacostraca; order Isopoda; family Cirolanidae; genus Bathynomus; species Bathynomus jamesi. The sequence continues at coordinate 26,781 of JAJOZX010007627.1, read as the reverse complement.
CAACACCAGATGAAATCGATGACAATGAACATTATCGCAAATTATTAAAAAGTCCAGACTGTGTTGGTGTGTTTGTTTTGTTCACTGCAAAGAAGCTCATGTGGGTGCTGAAGCCAAATGGTCAGAGTTGGGATGGACAGTATTTTCGTGATATTATTCTATCCCAGCATGTCATTCCTTTTCTAAGAAACCCAAACAATGTTATGAATGTCGATCAGGTCACACTTCTGCACGATAAGGCCCCCTGTTTTAAGGCATTAGCCACTCAACAGTTGTTGCGGAACCATGAGATTGATTTCTTTGGAAATGAAGAATGGCCAGGAAATTCTCCTGACCTGAACGTCTGTGAACATATTGGATCAGTTATAAAGGACAAGGTTGAATGTCTCTTGTTTCAAGAACCTGCAGCAAATCGATTTTCGAAGGATACAATGACGCAACACACTGAAACTGTTTTAGCAAATTTGCGTAACGATCAAGATCTATTCACGTCACTTTTGGCAAGCTACCCAAAGCGAATTCAGGCTGTCTTGGAAGCCAATGGCTGGAACACCAAGTTTTAATTGTTTCTCATTAAATGCAGGATTAAATTCTCTTTTGTAAGGTATGTTTAGTTTTACTGTACCTCTAATGCAGTGATTCTCAATCACTGCGCCGCGGCGCACCAGATAAAATTCTATAATTTAAAATAAAAAATTGCTAAATTGGAAACTGCCTCTTGTGTCTTGAGTCCTAACTCAAACCGATTATATTATATATATATATTCAATTTTGTACATGAAGTGTGCCAGCAAATTTTTCTTTTCGATGAAGTGTGCCGCCAACTTAAAAAGATTGAGAAACACTGCTTTAATGGTTTAAGCCATGGGCGGGGGAGCTAAGGTTATTGGAGCCCCGTATTTTAGTTTGTTTTTATTTATGGACATTTTACTTTGAAAGAAATATAGTACCTGACAATATAAATAAAGGATTTTAGTATTGCAGTGAAAATGGAAATAATATTAAATGTATTCACCTATATTGGATTAACAGAAGTAACTTATCGTATATGGGCTCTCTACCTCTCTACCACTAAGTACTTTGACCTTATAGGGTGAAATTTTCAAAATTGTAATTTTTTAGTTCCGCCCCTCTCAATTTAGAGCAGAGGTTCTTAACCTCTGGGTCGCGACACAAACTTGGGTCATTAATTGTTATTCATCATTTATTTATGTTATCCCTAATCATTTTACCATTATTCTTTTACTTTATTATCTATTACGAGTGAACTGTTTGAAGGCATTGGTCGCCGAGCTGGCCCCGAGACCAGAATTTGGATCGCAGCCTAAAAAGGTTAAGAACCCCTGATTTATACAGTTGACCGAGAAAACGCCGTGGTCAAAGTTTTTTTTTTCAAATCGATGGTGGTTTGCATACATACAACATATTTTTATTTCTATAAACTATACTATCTAAATACTGACCAGTATCCATATGGTGGTTAGCGATCCGTGTAAAAGCGCTGCTATCCATGTCCCCCCTCACCTGTTGTGTCACCAGTGAGTACTAGCCCCTCAGAGGTGGGCTCTCATGCCTTGCAAGTACTCATTGTCACCTGGTTCGCGCCACCAAGTCCCTCTTAAAGCGTGACGATGTTCTTCAACAACCTGCAGGAGATACTGTTTTTTCTCCTCATTCCTGATAAGTGAGGAGTTAAATTCTTGGATAAGGGCAACTCCTCTCTCAGCCAAGTCATTCACAGGTCTAATATTAAAACTGCCCTCTGTGCAACCTGAAAGTCGTTGTCGTCTATTCAGCTGGTAGGATCCTTCTAGAGCAGTGGTCGGCGAACAGGGGTAAATTACCCCAAATGGGGTACATTTAAAACTTTTGGGGGTAATGCGTGCGGTATGAGAGACACCGTATGGAACAATTTTAAGAGCAATTGGCTTGTTTTTGTTTACTTTGAAGTCGGGGGGTAATTTCATTTTACTCAAATGGATTTTTGGGTAATACCCAAAAAAGTTCCCCGCCCCATGTTCAAGAGGAAAGCACACCGAGAACGTCAAACGGGTCCTTTGTCTTTGACATAACAAAGTCTTCTACTTTCTGCCCCGTAGCATCTGGCACCAGCACTCGGCGGGGTGGATCTTCCGAGACTTCTTTAGTGTTCATTGCTTCCACCATTTTTTTCTTGGTGTTCAGCGACAGGCTAGAATAAAACAAAGCCATTCCAATCAAAAGCTCATTTAGGTACCAGAGATGCTTGCTGAATGAAGACACTGTGGCTGCTCCAATTACTGCATACTGCTGAAAGTCTCCTAGGAGACGCAGGTTATTCGCAGCAGCTAATGCAGGGAGTGGGCACTGAATCCACGCTTTAACGTACAGCCTACAGATGAACACGTTTACGTCACGTAGGTGTCCCCACATTGCATCCTGAAAGGAAAGCACGGGAGACCTCGATGTGGAAGATCTGTGGGACTGATGGAACTGCTCTCGAGACATCCACATTTACAGCGAGTACAAAGCCCGTGCCATCCAGCGTACGCAATGAAGTGCTCTTGGCATCCGAAATCGGTAACCGAGGAAAAGGATGACTAATTTCAGGAACTCATTGTAGTTATCCTTCGGCAACTGCTCCCGAAGGGCACTCTTTGCGAACTGCATGATCTCTTCTTTCCAGGCCATGATCATATTCGCGGTGATCTTATCGTCGGCTCCCGTCTTAGTCATCTTGACGAATATTTGGTCAGTAGACTCGGAAGCTGCCGAAGACCGCGGTATTGGGGCCTCGGAACACATCTTGTAAAACCGAAGTAAAGACTTTCTGGAGGATTAACTCATGAATATGGTGGTGTCGACAGACGATGTGAAGCACGTCCTTGTTTAACCATTGTTCTACCAGAGTGCATGCACTAACGCGCAGACCCGTATTTACAGCAGTGGTATCGAAACAAAGCCCCTTCACTCGTTCACGAAGCTCACTCGCCAAATGTTTCCAGGAGTTTGTGTGTCGCTCCTTCTGTCTTGGAGTTTGGTAGCTTGGGTGTTCTCTCCGGACACCAGAATAGGGAGACAATTTACTGTACCTGCCTGCAGCCACTGAGATCTGACATTAGTTTCCCGTCCTATCCCGTTCCCGTCCTGTCTGAGATTATTTTCCCGTCAGGGGAGAAAGAACGCTGGATTTCCTCCGCAAGAGCTCTTCGGTGTCTGATTCTCTGAGCCCTTATGGCACGTGGACTCGCAGAGAGCTCTGCGACGTCAACCCCCATCTGTTCCGCGAAGGAGACCAGGATATGTGCTGCTTTTCTGTCGCTAGACCGGGTCCGGTCTCGGGCAGGTGCCACCTCCATTGAAATGGCATCTTTGCCTTTCCTTCGCGTGGAAGAGGGAGGCGAGATTTTAGCAACAACAAGGCATTCGTCCCCAGTCTCTTCAGCACTGATGAAGCTGCTGCTACTAGAGGATTCCAGCTGAACAGTCTCCTCGGCTTCTCCTGTCTCCTTTACTGTCCTGTCTAATCTCACAGCCTCGCTTTCAGATCGGGCCGCTTGCCGTTCCTCCCTCCTTCCCAGTTGCTTGTCCACTCGCTCCATCCGTCCTCGGTGCCCAGCCTCCCGTTGCGCTATGCTATCACTGAGTCTTTGTCCTCTTGAATCTTTATTAGATTCAGAGCTTGTTGCTGAGCGACGTCGAAGAGGTTGGAGAGCTCCGCTTGGAACTGCTCTCGTTGTTTGATGGCCGAGGCTGATTTCCGGCTGATGCGCTTAAGTCCTTGCCACTCACAATGGAGTTTCCCAAGCTTCTTGATGATGTCTCGCTCGTAAGACTTGAGAATCCTCGCTTTTTCCCAAACATTCAGGATCTTGCGTGTCATTATAGCAATGCTTTTCTTGAGCGATTTCTTCTTTTCAATGTGGTGATGAAACGAAAGTGAAATGCTTTCGCTTTTTCAGGGAAGCTTGTTTCTCGAGAGTTCGGAGTTTGGCTGTCCCACAAGGCAATTTAGTTTTTGATCGTGTAATTAATGCTTTCGCCATTATTTATAACTTGACAAATGAAAAGTAAAGAACGTCACGTCGCGGAACACGAGAGAATCAAAACTTCTTGTGCACTACCAAAATGGCGCCGCTGAACTGTAAACAAAACGCTCTGTACTGATTGCTACTGGCACCTGGTGGCTGAAACATATACTAACGTACTCACGTTAGTCCATCCGAATATTCCTCAATAAGACCTAATAGGTAGTAAATGGTGAATGTTTAGTGCGCTTGTGAAACTCCTAAATATTGCGGTAAAGGGTTAAGAATTTTCACTCGATTTTAAGACTAATTTCTAACCCTTTTTTACGTCGGTTTGAGTTACCTGATGCATAACGGTTTAGTACATTTCTTACACTTCTTTTACTGTCAGTCTAAGTTATGCTGCCTGATCGATGACAGGAGTCACTTTCGAAAAGCTTCGCGGTTTTTAGTATTTTAACTATTTAATTTTGGGCTCTTTTTCTTTTATTTATTTTTATATGGTTAGTTTGTTTTTAACAATTATATACTTGCTTTATGATACTTTATGAGGGTTTGAACGAAGGTTCAGGATCGACTTGCGGTCCACCCTATGCAGCATCCCACTTCATTTGCAAGATTTGGGGAAGGAGGGAATTGCTTTCCGATCTCCTCCTGTCCTCGTAGCCAGCCACGCATGGCTGGTCAGGGACTTTGCGCAGGAATCTGTCTAGCTGGTTATTAAAGTTATTCAGGTTGGTGTGCTGGAGGCTCCTCACTTCTTTTGGCAGGGCATTAAAAAGCTTTGGGCCTCGTATTCTGAGGGTATTTTCCATCCTCGTTTTCATGGTTCCCTGTCTCACCGCAAATGGAACAGTACAAAACCTGCCTCTTCTCTCATTCCAGTTTGTTTCTATTTCATTTCTAAGGTTAGGGACAAAGCCCTCAAGTATTTTCCATATGTATATTATTGTGTACCGCTCGCGTCTTCTTTCCAGAGAGTAGAGTTTCAGGGATTGTAGTCTTCACCTTTCGTTTCCTGTATCTTAGACGTAAAAGTCCTTTGTATAGCTTCAATGTTCGCAATGTCTCGTTTTCTGTATGGGTTTGTGAGTACTGAGCAATACTCAATTATCGGTAGGACTAGACTCTTCCATAATTTAAGCATGATATTTGCTTTTCTGTTGCGGAAGCTACCCCAAATGATTCCTATTATTTTTTCTAGCCGTTGTAATTTTGATGTTATAGTGCTCTCTGAATTCTGCACCGACGACATTATTACTCCAAGATCCCTGACCGTTTAGCTTGCAGAATTTTGTACCAGTGATGTGGTCGAGACCACCATGGCCGAGACCGAGACCAAAGCACCCGAGACTGAGACCGAGACCAGAAAAAATATCTCGAGACCGGTCTTGAAACCGAGACCATACACAATTTTTGCATGTATTCAATATTGTGTAATGCCTAGTTCCTAAGCCCTGTATTTCCCATTGAGGATAAAGATTGCAAAGAGGTTAACAAATGACAACTGCAAAATTTACTTATAATTTATTCACAAATTCATAATTTGACATTTTTCAGCGGTTAACTGCCTACTTAAAACAAAAAAATGGTCGTGATGTAGTCGAACCACATGGCCGAGACCGAGACCTAAGCACCCGAGACCGAGACCAGAAAAAAAGGTCTCGAGATTGGTCTCAAGTCCTACATTAATGTTTTGTACCCTTTATTCTGTAGCTCCTTGTTATTGCTATATCTAGATGTTGGAATTTTTCTTCGTTGAACTTCATATTGTTGTCTTCTGCCCACTTGAATAATGTTTCAATGCCGTTTTGTAATTTTTCTACGTCATCTTCATTCAATATTTCCTTGCATATCTTTGTGTCATCTGCGAAACATGATACAATACTATCATTTATATATACGAGGGCCACCCAATATATTTTGCTCCACCTTTTTTTTTTTCTTTCGAAGTTTCCTTGTAAGTTCCAGAAATTTTGCAAAAATATTGGTTAGAAACTTAGATTAAGTGGTGATATTTTCGTTAGTTAGTTTTGTAAGCTAACTAACGAAGGCTGGGGGCCCTGATCTTCAGGTGATCCGATTGAAACTATGGAATGACTTAAATGTCCAGAGCAGGCAGAGTAAATTGAGGTCCACAGTAGGATTCCTCACCAAATTAGGTTAGGGTAATTTACCTTAGCCTTTGTTAAGCTATGAGTTGATGCTAGGTCTTAGACACAGTGTAGGCCTAATTTAACTGGACCTAGTTTATATGTCATCACTAAACTGGGGTTTAGAAATACAATTGTTTACATACTGAGTGTTATTATACAAGTCCTGATTTCTTTTTGTAGTCTTTCTTCTAGTTGCTTCATTTTTGAGTGAACTTGCTGCTGGAGACCTTTTACGGTTTTCAAGCCCCTTCGTTCGCCATGCCGTTCTTCCTTCAAGTCCCTTGTTCCCCGGCTTTTTCCACCAGCGTCCTTTTTGTTTGTTGGTTGATCGGTAGTGTATGTCTACTACCGAGCAGCTCTATCAACAGTATATAAATACTAGTGTGGAGAATAACTCTGGTGACCAACCAATTGGTTTCATCCACCCAGTTATTGATATAAAAGGAGTTTAATAATTGTTAGAATAACTTCCTACCTACTCAGTGGACCATTTTCGTTACCTCCCAACTACCCACACGAATCAGTTTTCCATGTGTCTTTGACAGGTATTGTCTGACCTTTCATTTCAAAAGACCCACATGATACATGTTTCAGTAGATTACACCTAAACTAGGTCCAGTTAAATTAGGCCTACATTGTGGTCTAAGACCTAGCATCAACTCATAGCTTAACAAAGGCTAAGTTAAATTACCCTAACCTAATTTGGTGAGGAATCCTACTGTGGACCTCAATTTACTCTGCCTACTCAGGACCATTTCCGGAATCTCTAGGCTGACCCCTACAAGGCTAGGCTTAACCTACTCTACAGTTAGACTGGAGATATTAGGGGTAGTTAATTAGGGACCAATTCATACAGAGCATTTTTCACAACCCATATTGATTCTACCTTATTGTCTAATAATTGACCAGTGGTTCTCAACCTTTTTTTAACCATCGCCCCCTTGAAAAATTTTTGCCCACTCTATTTTCAAATCGCCCCCTACACACACACACAAAACAGTAAATAAAAAACTTTCAAACTTACTATTTTATTTAATGAGGTGTAATAGGCCTAATAATTTACTTTTAATTTTGCTATGATCTAGTTATACAAGATGTCATTTCATCACAATCATGTGAATCATCAGGCTACTTTTTTAATTAAAAAATTTAAAAGGCACTAGTTTGGCAGCTAAAAAGCAGTAAAAGCGCACTAAAAATAATAATCACGTTATCATTTTAGTAGCGCAAGCCTAATTTTAAGCTCAAGTAGCCTCATTCCGAGAAGTAGGCCAAACTGGCATCCTCCGCCTTAAACCTTGCAACGTTTTCAAAGGAAAATCACATTTATACATGTGTTAGCACTCCTTATTATGAATTTTATCAGATAAGAAAGCGAACATTCGAAACTCTATTTTATCTTAAGAAGCACTAATTGAGTGATTAAATTGAGTGACTAGAAACGTGACAACGAGGTCATTGTCTCCGTACTCGAAACAAGGGACAAACGCGAAATTAAGAAAGCACTAAAGCACTAAAAGAAAAATCAATGATAATAGATAATAGCACAAAAAATAACACCCGCCCACGTTTCTAATTAGATAAGAACTGACGCACCGTATGCGTAACCGTCACTAAGCCGCTATAGAATGCTTTGAATGACGACCCCGCCCACTGCACTTCTCATTGGTCAATTCCCTTTAACGTCATCGACGGCACAATACATACTCCGAATAGTGTTCAAAACCATTGATGAGCAATTCGAAAATAATTGAATTTATCGTTGCCTAAATAAATTTTCGCCCCCTTCAGTCAAATTTTCGCCCACTTTCGCCCCCAAGAATTTCATTTTGTTCCCGTTGAGAAACCCTGGGCTAGACAGTTGATATGCCAGATTCCTGACATAATCTGTATTTAAGACTAACAGTGTTTACTTTACCAATACTGTGATGCTTTATGCCCTTTGTTGATCTAAAGCTATCTTTCAAAATCCCAAAGAACTCGCATTTTTCTCCAGAAGCCTCCCATACAAAGCAGTTCCCTTCCACTAAGATATAATCCATCCTTACTGTAAAGCTCCCTCCTTTCAAAAAAATTATCTCACAAATCTATGAACTCATCCCCTTCACTACATAGCATCCTATCTTTATCATTTAAGGCTAAAATTCTTCTTTAAACTCCATGCTTACTCGCATCCTTGGTAAAATGCCCACTACATAACACTTGCTCTGCCTGTGTTTCAAAGTTTCTATCAATTCCCTGTACCTCTGTTTAATTAACTGCTTCTGAATTTCTGTTTAACTTAAATCTACCATCTTTATCTTTGCTTGTTAAGTCATTTATACCTACAAGGGTAATTATGTCGCAAATGACATGGCCTGAAGTTGAAATAAAAAATAAATTTTTCAAGTGCATTTTGGTGTGCTCTGTTCAAATATGACCTTCATTTCTTGTGCAAATGAACAGAAATACGTGTTTGGGCCATGCAATGACAATTGTATTTCTGTTCATTTGCACAAGAAATGAAGGTCATATTCGAAAAAAGCACACCAAAATACACTTGAAAAATGTATTTTTAACTACATTTTATACAATAAAGCATAAAATAACATGTTCATTTACGAGATTTCGTGAACAACACATTGCAACAGGAAACGTGCAAAACACCTCAAAATTAACCAGAAAAGTTTGCTCTCATCATTTTCGTTTAAACTAACGAAAATATCACGACTTAACCTAACCAATCATCAAGGGCGTACAGTTGACCTAACCGGCCATTCAATTAACCTAACAGGTTATATTGGTTATTTCACCTAAATATCTTCTGATCTTTTCGCATTATCATCTAGGGCACATGCAGTGGCGGATCTACTATGAAACTAATGAAGCTTAATCTTCAGGGCCCCTAATCCAGGAGGGGCCTGAAGCAACTTTTTTTTAATGAGTGAATTTTTCAACAAATCGATGGAGTTTTTTAAGTGTTTGTTATTAAAATAAGGCTATTTTTGTGATAGAATCATAAGCCAATGGGTTGAAGTACTTAATATTGACCTTAGAATATGCTCTAATACCCATTTCATATGGCCTCAAAATGCCCCTGTAATTGGTCAAATTTCAAAATTTTCTCGGGGGCTTGCACCACCCCACCCCACCCACCACCCCGTTCTCTGCCATTTGGGCCTCGAGGTCCTTGCAAGGGCAGCAAGGCCCTTTGAACCTTGTTGGATGTTGCCCTATTGTTGCTGGTTGCGAAGGGGCCCCCATAACAGTTCAAGCTTCAGGGTTCCAAAAATGTAGGTCCGCCACTGGGCACATGACGAATCAAGTTCTCAAAGTCAAACCACACGAACGGCATGTCATAATTCTATCACAAACACCACCAAACTGAATCCAATTAGAAAAAAAATAGCCAGAACAGAAACCAACAAACTAATTAAATCGCAGAGTAACATGACGTCATACCATCCCCAACTACAAATACACTAAAATATATATATTATATATATATGATGAATAAAACCACGAAGGAAAAAGAAACACAAAGGGGTGCTCAAGCGTTTCGTCTAATGACATCCTCAGGAACACTGGAGTGAAAGGACAGATCAAGGCAATATATAGGTTACAAAAATAAACATACATACATACATATTCATATATATTTATATATAATATATATATATATATATATATATTATATATATATATATATATACATACACATATTCATATATATAGTAAGCATAGAAAAAATTGTGGGAGGAGCAAACATTTGTATGGGAGATTGACACTTTTAGCACTTCAGCCGACATTCAATATAAATACAAATGGCTTGTTATGAAACAGGTCACAAAAGAATAAAGAAATAAAAATAAATAAATATGGATCTCACTGAAAAATTGAATAATGTTCGCATTAATACCAACGATAGATTGATCAGTTTCGACGTTTGTTCATTGTTCACAAAAGTGCCGATTGATGATATGCTTGACTTTCTCGCCCGAGAATTACATAACTATGATTTACCATTACCTGCACACACTGTTTTGGAGCTTATTAAGCTTTGTATCAAGGATTGTAAATTCACTTTCAATGGCGAGCATTATCAACAAGTTTTTGGGATGGCCATGGGCAACCCTTTGTCGCCCCTTCTCTCCAATATTTATATGGAGTTTTTTGAAATTACTTACATTCCGAGAATCCGGGGGGTTGGCATCCAGGGCCGGACTTTCACCTGCTGAGGCCCTAAGCTATATGAAATTTGAGGCCCTTCTCTAAAAAAATTCGGGTAAAAAAATTTAAAATAATTATACATGATTATTATTTATTAATGATTACAAAATTAAATTAGTTACAAAATGTTCCTTTTAACTAATTAATTGATTTATTCCATTTGCCGCATAGAAAATAATTACTGCCCTTAACAATTAGCAAGTATTCAGTACAAATATTTAAACAAAACTAAATTTAATAATAATCCCCTTTTTATTTAAAACATTCTTTTCCGTGATTTTTCTCTAGCAAAATCATCAATTATTTCATCGAACGGTGTGCAGCGTAACTTGTCACTTTCTATACATAGAAGACTAAGTGCAGCCAGTCTATCTTGCGACATGTTTGTTCGAAGTTCATTTTTTATTCTTTTTAGCTGCTCTGTCACCTTGTCACGACCTCGTGCATTATGAGCTTGAGTGTATCACTTAAACATTGTGCAAGTCTTTAAAACTTAATGTACCATACAGTTGTCGAAGTATTTTACAATTGTTGTCATTATTACTATAATTATTATTTTTTATATTAATGTTAATGATAAAGAAAAAATAATATATATATATATATATATAATTTTTGATGAATTAGTGTTAAAGAATAAAAACTAATGATAAAATAAAAATATATTTAAAAAAATGAGGCCCCCAAGGGTGTGTGGCCCTAAGCTATAGCTTATTTGCTTATAGGTAAGTCCAGCACTGTTGGCATCCCTTGGTTGCGGTACGTCGACGATATTTTGTGTATCTGGCCCATGAATCGTGACCTGGATGACTTCCTCCTTCAGTTAAATGACCAAGTCCCCTCCATTAAATTTACTTTAGAAATGGATCAAGACAACTCAATCCCGTTTTTGGATGTGCGTGTTCATAGGGATAGCCCGGGTTTTAAGTTTAGTATCTATCGGAAAAAAACAAACAATTTGTCCTACGTACACTTTTACTCTGGACATGACACCCCTATTAAAAAGGCCATATTTTCCTCAATGTTTCTCCGCGCTCTTAGGATCGCCAGTCCGGAATACATCGATGCCGAATTGGAAAATATCAACGGTATTGGAAGTGAGTTGTGTTACCCATCTGCGTTCATGGAATCTTGTCTTAATAAGGCTAAACGAACCTTCTATCGTGTGAATAATAACACTCGCACCTTGTCAAAGAATATTTTAGTACTTCCATTTTTCCGGGCTTCTTAGGCATTGCTAATGTACTTAAACTTTTGGATATCAGTGTAGTTTTTTTCATATAACAATATTGTGAAAAACAACATAGTAAAAAATAGCCCTACCAATAATTTAGGCATTATCTATAAAATTGGGTGTAAGCAATGTGATTCCTTTACATAGGTCAGACGGGAAAGGATTTGCAAACGCGTGTAAAACAGCATCAATATTCCGTTAGAACGGGACAGTTGTCCAGTGCCCTTTTTGTCCATTTGTCAGAGTTATCCCATTGTATTGATTGGAATAATGTTTCAGTTTTGTTTCACTCTAGCAACATTGTTAATAGAAATATTCTTGAGTCGGCTATAATTCAACTTACAAATAACCTTAACATGAGTAAAGGTCTGTTTCAACTCGATCCCGTTGCTCTGAATTCCTCAGAATGGATTAAACAAAAAGGGCAGGTTGTTAAATCTTTGGTAAATTTTTTTTTTTTTTTTTTTCCTTCCCCTTATAAATCTGTAGGTTTCTCTTACAATTTTATTTTTCAATTTTTTGCTGTATGCGTGTATGTGTATGTATGTATGTGTAGTGAGTATGTGTGTGGTCATTGCAGTTAAATGTGTGTGTGTGTGTATGTATATGTGTGTATATGTATGTATGTATGTGTGTATATGTATGTATGTGTATATGTATGTATGTGTATATGTATGTATGTGATATATATATATATATATATATATATATATATAATATATATATATATATGTGTGTGTGTATGTACCTTACCTTACCTTACAACCTCACAAAGGTTCTGCGCGATGATTTCTCATTTCGCGAAGGTCAAGCTTGTATGTGTATATATATATATATATATATGTGTGTGTGTGTGTGTGTGTGTTTGTGTATATGTATATATATTTGGTTTTGCGGGTATACATGTGTAGGTGTATTATTGTAATTTTTTCAATTTATTTTTATTTCTTTATTCTTTTGCGACCTACCGTTTTTTCAGACAATAATTATAAAACAAATCTCTGGTAATTTTTTCCATTATGCATATATATATATATATATATATATATATATATATTCTGTATTTATTGCGTTTATATTTCGTATATATACCGTATATATGTTGTATATTTTTATGGTTCTTTATATATCATCTAGGCATCATTTGTTTTCCAATTTATATTTACTTTTACTTTTTTATTCGTTTGTGACTATAATATGCATGATTCAGACAATAACTAAAAAACCTGTGGTAATTTTTTCCCTTATAAATTGGTGTGCCTCTCTTAAAATTTATTTTTCAATTTATTATTATTATTTTTTATTATTTTTTAATTTTTTTTTTGGTTTATTTCTTTATTTCTTTGTGACATATATATCAATTTGGCATCATCTATTAAATTGATTGTAAACTTCCCTTTTGAGCTTGAATTTGTAGACTCCACTTACAATTTTTGGTTTTTTATCTGTTGGTTTATTTCTTTATGGTTATTTTGGCTGTGACATATATATCACTAAGGCACTTTTTATATTTATATTTATTTTTATTTCTTTATTCTTTTGTGACCTGTTCCATAAACAAGCCATTTGAATTTATATTGAAGGTCGGCCAAAGTGCTAAAAGTGTCATTTTTTCCCCATACAATTTTTCTTTACTTACTATATATATGTATATGTGTATGTATGTATATATATATATATATATATATATATATATATATGTATGTATATATATTGTGGTTTTTTTTATTTGCCGGTTTATTTCTTTATGGTTATTTAGGCTGTGACATATATATCACTAAGGCACTATTTTGTAATTAATTTTTTTCTCAATTTATATTTATATTTATTTTTATTTCTTTATTCTTTTGTGACCTGTTTCATAAACAAGCCATTTGTATTTATATTGAATGTCGGCTGAAGTGCTAAAAGTGTCAATCTCCCATACAAATGTTTGCTCCTCCCACAATTTTTTCTATGCTTACTATATATATATGTATATGTGTGTGTATATATTATATATATATGTATATATATATATATATATATATGAATATGTAGTATGTATGTTTATTTTTGTAACCTATATATTGCCTTGATCTGTCCTTTCACTCCAGTGTTCCTGAGGATGTCATTAGACGAAAGCGCTTGAGCACCCCTTTGTGTTTCTTTTTCCTTCGTGGTTTTATTCATCATAAATATTTTTCACGTGTCACTTTCGTGAAATAATTTTTCATATATATATATACAGGGTGGGCCGTAAGTTTCCATACATAGGAAAATTTAAATTATGGTCTTCACGTGCGTCGGTATTTGGATCAGCAGTTTCCGGATGCTTGGATTGGTCGGCGTGGTCCTGTGGAGTGGCCTCCCAGATCCCCAGATCTCACCCCCCTTGATTTCTATCTTTGGGGGCACTTGAAGGCCATGGTGTATCAGGAAAAGATACGAAACATAAATCATCTAAAGGAACGTATCACCAACGCCATTACAAGCATAACGTCAACTGTGCTAATGCGTGTTCATCAACAGTGGGGAACACGTATTGAAATGTGTTTTCAAAACAATGGCAACCATGTAGAGCATATTATAAAATAAAAATGGTTGTCCATAAAAAAATTTATTTTTCCTATGTATGGAAACTTACGGCCCACCCTGTATATATATATATATATATATATATATATATATATATATATATGATGAATAAAACCACGAAGGAAAGGAAACACAAATGAGCACCATTTTGTGTTTCCTTTCCTTCGTGGTTTTATTCATCATAATATTTTTCACGTGTTACCTTCGTGAAATAATTTTCATATATATATATATATATATATATATATAAATTATTTTCTACAATAATTTGCACAAAAATTGAGTGACAAATTTGAATAAAGCGACTAAAACTACCTCATAAAAAGTTATTTTGATTTACAGGTCCAGCCCATGTCATTTAAAACATATTAACCCCTACATGAACTATAATATTACCTCGGGTTACAGGCAACTTCTTCACGGGTCTTATTAAAAATTTGGAGTGTGTTCGAATTTTTGGAACTTGCATTACAGATAGTTTTTCGCGCTGATTTCAAATATGAAACTAATTTTTTGCGGAAATTTTTTATTTGTATGTTATAAGTTTATGAATCAGAAGTGCTTGCCAATCATGCTTAACATAAGCTCATACAAATTTTGCCCTTTGTGAAGCTGGCGCCACACAAACTCACACAATCACTCAGTATAATTTAGGTCTCGGGGGTACGGGGGTAGAGCTCCCGTAATGCGCTCATACCTCGAATTATAAATTTTGTTTTTTTTGCGTCCCGACTACTGTGCGTTCGCTGGCTTAGTATTACCCAGCAAACGCACCGCAACCTTTTTACATCCGGTAAGGACTTAACACCTTTTGCATTGAATACGTCATCAATTTATGCCGATAGCTTGGGGTCAGTGACCCCGCTGAGTTACTAGGTTTCTAAACAACAAACAAAGACACTTACCGGTGCGTTGAATTAGATATTCTTTATGGCCTACCATAGATTTCCTGCGTCCCACAAATCAGTCTACCTAAACTCTTACTAACTATTACTAATGACGTGTAGCGTCATTGGGCAAAG
This sequence comes from Bathynomus jamesi, assembly GCA_023014485.1. Lineage (NCBI taxonomy): Eukaryota > Metazoa > Arthropoda > Malacostraca > Isopoda > Cirolanidae > Bathynomus > Bathynomus jamesi. Next base: position 11,576 of record JAJOZX010007627.1, on the reverse strand, counting down.
TGTAACGGATCAAGAGGCACATTTCAGGTTTTGTACAATTGACCTCCCTAATTCAAAAATGAAAACAAATTTTTTTTGTGACGAGTGCAACACCTTTTTCACATGTGAAAATCGTGAAAATTGCTAGTTACCCATAACTTTTGGACACTTGCTTTCCTAGGGTTTGAGCTATCATTTGACCCCTTACAATGTACTGCTTTTCAGGAAAAATAGAAAAAATTTATTTTTGGAATAAACATATACACTCTAGGTAGGTAGGTGGGTAGACTAGATAGTTTTATTTAGTAAATGATACATTAAAATCTTGTTTAATTTTGAATGACGGCATAAAGTCACGGGATTTAAGTACTGCTCTAATGTAACCATCTCTTGAATCCTTTCCATACACTGCCCCAGACGCTTCAGTTACCATCCTAACACAGCGTTCTACACCTTGGGAGTGACATGGTATCCAGACAACAAGAGGCTCTTCAGTGATCTTATCGAGTTGTTCGACAGAGAACTGCTTCGTGAGTGGTGGTTCCATTGTGCACTCCTCCACTGGTGGAAGTAAATCTTTCAAATTCTGAGCACTTTGTTTGATCTTTGGTGGCCGAAATTCTCTGACTTGCTGTTGAGCAGGTTTGGGAGCTCGTCGAATGGTCTTGATTACATCGATGGCCAATTTCCGGTTTGCTTGATCTGCATCTGCAAGCATTGCCAGTAGAACATTTTCAGGGTGAGCCCAATATGCATTTCTTTGGATCACAGGCCATGTGACAGTCTTGCTAGCTGGTGGCAGTAATCGTAGCAGCTTGATTTGCTCCAGGAAATGTTTTGGACCATCTCTGCACCTTGGATGGCACTTGATGCTAAACCACATGAGTCCATAGTGGCACACGACAAACTGTGTGAGTGAATACAGTTCATCACTTGGCTGCGCCATCGCTACATATAGGCCGATGAGTTCCTTGCACAAGTGGCGCAGTGGGAGTTCATTTAAATGCAGACTACAGATGAACCAGTGCAAAGGGCGACCCAGGCGGCACTCTAGCAGGTGTATTGCTCCACTTCTGTGCCCTGTGTTTGTGGCTGTGCTGTCGGCTCCCACTGCAATTATCTTGTCTGCAATACCCATTTCTTCAATCGCATTTTGAAGTCCATCCGCAATGACAGTGCCAGTTGGCTTAAATAGAAGGTTCCAGGCTCTCCGACCAGCACATAGTGGTCCTCAACTTTCTTTGTGCTGAACCATTTGTTCCCCTTTTTCTCTTTGACAAGTGTCATGTCTTTCCGCCCATCAAAAAATGAAGCAGTGACTTCCACATCGTGGTAAGTTACTGCTTCCTTCAGACCCCTCCGTACCTTCTGCCGTGCTCTCCATACTTTGTGGTGGTCAATTACGTTTATCTGATCATCAGAAGTAATGATGCCATAGTCAACCAATGTTACAGTGCTGATAGCTGCAGCAGCCCTGTTCGATACACCATACCGGTCAGCTTCCAAAGCAACAGTGGGAATCGGTGTGATGTTCCTGTCCTCCTGGGCACTATCACCCATCCACTCATCACCAACACTTTCACCACTGGAGTCTGCTTCTGCTTGAGCTGATTCGACCACATCTGCAGAGGATGCTACCTCTTGCCGTTCCATTTTTCTTTTCTCTTCTTCTTGTCTTTCTTGCATCCAATCCTCTCTTGACTTCCTTCTCTCCATCATCTGAGTCACATTCGTATCCACCCGACTGATCTGCATGATTCGCGTGGTTCTCTGGTCGATCAGAAAGGCATGCTCTCGTCGTGGAACTTTCATTCCTTTTTCACAGGCATGCAGACAGATCATCGCATTGGCAGACAGCTATGTCAAACAATTGATTCAGGCTTTCCTCGAACTTCTTGGTTTTGTGGCCTGCTTGCCTTGCTTCGATGCTTGTGAGCCTTTTTCCATCAATCGGAGCAGCTTGGTCTTCACATTCTTGATTGGCTGTGATGGAATGTTAGCACGATTCCAAAGGTCAATGAGTGTTTGGCATACCTCCGGAAGAATCTCCCTGTTGCTGTGTACTTGTTCTCCTTCAAGAAGAGGAAATGCCTCGCAACTTGTATACAGGTTGGAAGTTCAGACAGAGGAAGCTCTGATAGTGGAGAACCAAAGACAATGTGGCTGGCAGATCCCCGTGTTCTTTGTGTGCTCATTGTACCAGCAAAACTCAACAAGTATCACACAGGAACACTGAAACAAAAACACAAACGTATAAATAAAAAATATATATGATTATGAGTATATATTATATATATATATATATATATATATATATATATATATATATCAGGCTTGGTTTATTGGTAAACAATAAGTTTACCAATATATATATATATATAAATATACTGCACACACACACACATATGTATTATGTATATACTGTAAATATCCATAGGTATATATATATATATATGTAATATACCCTAAGACATATAACAAACTTATAAACAATGTAAAACACAACAAAACAAAAAAATGTGTATAATGTATATATCACAAAACGCACCTTTCGTTAGTACCTTGGGGTTTTTAAACACCCCATCCACAGAAAAAACACTTCTTCCTCTCAAGCGAGCTAGCGTAGAACTAAGAAATTCCAGGGGATGACTCACTGAGAATAATTAGAAAGCTGCCAGAAGTACCATGTCAGTCAGTGTTGCCAACTGTAATTAACAAGAATTTTGTATTTTTTACATGCGAAAAAGGAGGTGTTCTGCTTGTTGCAGAAAATTGTTTATTTCTTTTCTGAAATCAACAAGGTTGATTGTACAAAACCTGAAATGTGCCTCCAGATCGCTCATGACGCTACACGCTACTATAGACATTACCCCTAACTATTATTATTTACTGACAAACTTTCTACCCCATTTGTCACCTTAGAAGCATCACCAAATTAAACTTAGCACCAACGATTTAGTCAGATATGAATAACCATGCTCTAGTCTAGCCAAAACCCAACGAACAGCCTACGTTGCTCCGTTTATCCCTTCGTGTTGCCATTCAGCTTTCTTTTAGTGATTTTTTCCCTTTAGTGACTTTAGACTATATACATATATATACACACACGCGTCACCTCACTCCTCCCCTACAAGTTTAGTCTGTGAGGGGGGTGAGAGACCCTAGACGACCTGCGGAGCGGGGTTGATGTAGTAGGAATAGGTGCAACTTGCATAGGCGGGCGAATTGAACCATTTTCCAGAGGATCGGTTCTCTCTTCCGGAAGACTCCCGTCATTCTGAAATTCACGTTCCCATATCTGGTCCTGATGGCGTTTAATAGAACGACCATCTTCTAGTTGGCACTTGAAGGAAACAGGGTCCGTTCTCTCCTGCACAGTTGCAGGAACCCATTTTGGTCCAGCCCCATAGTTGCGAATCATAACTGGATCATTAGGTTGCGCTTCTATAACTCTCCCTTTTTTAGTGTCGTGGTAAAACTTCTGTTTTTCCTGATGGCGTAAAACTCGTCGTTGTAACGTTTCGTTTGGACGTAATAAATCGAAAACTAAACGAATTCCCCGGCCAATCATAAGTTTAGAAGGAGACACCCCCGTCGTTGTGCGAGGTGTTAGTCAATATTTAAACAAAAATTTATCCAACACCACTTGCATTTCCTCCCCACGAGAATGACGCAAGGCCGACTTGAAAGTACGGACCATGTTTTCCGCGAGACCGTTAGTAGACGGGTGAAAAACACGCTTCTAGGACAAAATCCCCCTCGTGGACAAAATCCCCTCGTGGACAAAATCCCCTCGTGGACAAAATCCCCTCGCGGACAAAATCCCCTCGCGGACAAAATCCCCCTAAGGCTTTATTAAAAAAATAAGAATACGACTGACTTTATTAAAGTTTTAACAAAAATATCACGACTTAACCTAACCAATCGTCAAGGGCGTACAATTACCTAACCGGGCAAACAAATAAGAATACGACTGACTTTATTGAAGAAGAAAAATTAAAAACACAAAGTCAAACAAAATTTAAAAAGACAAATTAAAAGCAATTCCCTTAAGAAAATCAAAAATAGACCTCCTGTTATAGTCTTGTACAATTTTCCGGTATAACTAGAGCTTCGGCAGAAGTTGGCAAAGGCATGCTATTTTCATTCAACTGTTTATAGCGTCTAACATTACGACGAAGGTGGTGAAGGGGAGGAAGTTTAGCAACTACTTCTTCCGCTTGAGCAGAGCAAGTTTGTGTAATAATTTGCTGAGTAGTTTCTTGAGTTTCATAGGCACGCTTTTTAATTGCTTGGGCTACCTTTGTAGCCTCACATCGCGGATTATCCGGTGCGTGGGTGTGTTGATGCAACTTTTCAATTATTTCGTTATTCAACACTTTAACTTTAGCTTTGCATGTTGCTTCAGGCCCAAAAACAGAAGAAAACTCCCTTAACAATGAGTCTATGTCAGACGGATATGAGAGTGTATGCACATCTGCTTGACCCTTTGGCAAAATTTTGTCAATAGGCATTTTCAAAGCATCAATCCAATCACGGCCTAGTAGAGTAGGCCCTTGCTCATCCACCACTAAAAGAGTTAAGGGACGAGACAAAGCTTTCTTGTTGAGTGTAACTGTGATGGATGCTTCTCCACAAATAGGTATTTGTATGTCCCCATATTTTTTTAGTATTATTTTACATGCATGTAGTTTACGTGCATTTTTTAAAGTTTCGTCAAAAACTGTTTTGGACATGACAGTTCGGGCAGCACCTGTATCTAGTTCTAGAGGAACTGTAACTCAATTTAGGCCTACCTCTACAATATATGGGCCTGTGTTGTCACCAATTTGCTGCTCATAAAATAGGTACTCCACTCCAATGTTCGAAGTATTTCCCTTTTGAGGATTTACACTAGAAATGTTATAATTAGAATTTTCCAGTGGTGGGCACCGTTAACCAAAAAGTTAACTTCGTTAACCGCTAATCCGTTAACCAAAAAGTTAACTTCGTTAACCGTTAATCCGTTAAACATGTAACGGAAGTTACCGATAAACCGTTAACGTTAACTTTTATTATAAAAAAAATGAAAAACACAATATATTATATAATTTAATTTTCCCTCTTCTTCTCGTTCTCCATTTTGTCCATGAGATGCATGTTGCCCTTCATGAAAATTAGCATATCAAAGTTTTCATCAGACAGGGATGATCTCTTGGCCCTCAGGATGTCCTTGCCCATAGAGAACAAAGTGACATGAGAATTGAAATCTTACCTGATCAGTTTTATGGTTCTTGAAATGTATCAAGGAGACTACTAATAAGGTACTCACAGACATATTATAAATATACATGACTTACTTGACAACGATTATTTTAAATATTCACTAGCACAAACATGTTGCGCAAGAGACAGACTGCAAATGAAACGAATGTAGTTATTTGTTGTAATTGTTACATATATATTATTGAAAGTGCTTTAAAATGCTCGTGATAGTTCTTGAAAGAAGTTGAAACATTCAACTCAAATGGCAAATTTTTCCGCCTGATTTTACAGTCGACCATGTTTTGCTCAAACCAATGCCATAAATAACTACCATATTTGGTAAGACACAAATTGTGGCGACGGAAACAAATATATCGCCTGATTTTGCACTGCGGAAATGGGAATTCGTTCATCACTATTAACAGTGGCGGATTAATTGCGCACCTGCTCAGCACTGAAAATAATAGAAACTTTTAAACGTTTATTTATGAATTTTTTGGGTTAACGGACTTGAGTTAACGGAAGTTAAATGTAACGGAAGTTAATTAGTCCGATAATGATTTTCAAAGTTAACTTAAAAGTTAAATCGTTAACGAAAAAGTTAACTTCGTTAATTAACGATTAACGGATTAACGGTTTGTGCCCAGCTTTGGAATTTTCACCCCTTGTTTTCTTCGCAAAACAAACTTTAGCTATGTGGCCTATTTTACTACAGTTTCGGCAAACTGCTTCTTTAAAGGGGCAGTCCTTCTTCCAATGGTGTTTTCCACACCCAGTACATGGTTTGGAAGGCTTTTCCTCCTGTTTAGCTTTTGAATTAGTAGGTTTAGTCGTATTTGACGCATACCTTTTATTTGTCTGTCTAGTAGGATCATTAGGTCTGCCAGGCCTAGAAGATTTAAAGCTATTTACGTGTTGGGCTTTACTACTGTGACTGCCAAAAGTGCTAACATCTTTAGCAGCTGCTTCTCTAGCCGCAGCTATTTCTACAGCCTGACTAAAAGTTAGGTCCTGTATAGCTGATAGGGCTCTCTGGGTTGACTCCTCTTTGAGACCCATTACAAACCTATCTCTTAGTATTTCGTCTAATTTGTCCCCAAATTTACAAATACGGCTATGGGCTTTTATTCCTGCAACAAACTCTGCAATGCTTTCATTCATCGTCTGATGCCTCGAATAAAATGTGAAACGTTCATAGATGGGAACTACTCGGGGTTTGTAGTGATCGGTTAGGGCCTGTACCAATTCACTATAGGTGCTGCAAGTTTCCGGTGCTTTAGGAGTAACTAGGTCCATAACTAAGCCAAACGTTTTAGGGCCTATTATAGTTAAAAAGGTAGGTACTTTCTTAGCATCCGGAATGGAATTTGCCTCGAAAAACAACCTCACCCTAGTGGCATAAGCTTCGAAGTCCTCCCCAGAGTCTTCGTAGGGGCTTATATGGCCAATCACCGACATGCTAGAACAAAACCGATTTAGGCCAAATAACGTGAAGTAGGTTAGATTTGGTTTAAATTTGATCTAGTTACTCCCCAGTTAGGGCTGAATAGTAAATTGTATTAGAGTTAGGGCTGGGTAGGAATTAGTATTAGAGTTAGGCCGGAGGGACCTAAGCTATAGTACGGTAGTTTACCCCCACACACCAACCAAATCGGACGACCCACTAGGCTACATCCAATTTTCCAAACAACCACTTGAACCCAATAAGCCAAATTAAATCCAACGAGCCAAATTAAATCCAACGAGCCAAATTAAATCCAACGAGCCAAATTAAATCCAACGAGCCAAATTAAATCCAACGAGCCAAATTAAATCCAACGAGCCAAATTAAATCCAACGAACCAAATTTAATCCAACGAACCAAATTTAATCCAATGAGGCTAATTGAATCCCATCCTCGTCGCCAAATGTAATAGCTTGGGGTCAGTGACCCCGCTGAGTTACTAGGTTTCTAAACAACAAACAAAGGCACTTACCGGTGCGTTGAATTAGATATTCTTTATGGCCTACCATAGATTTCCTGCGTCTCACAAAGCAGTCTACCATAACTCCCTATTATTATTTACTGACAACTTTCTACCCTTTTGTCACCTTAGAAGCATCACCAAATTAAACTTAGCACCAACGATTTAGTCAGATATGAATAACCATGCTCTAGTCTAGCCAAAACCCAACGAACAGGCCGCGTTGCTCTATTTATCCCTTCGTGTTGCCATTCAGCTTTCTTTTAGTGATTTTTTCCCTTTAGTGACTTTAGACTATATATACACACACACACACACACACACACACACACACACACACATATATATATATATATATATATATATATATATATATATATACAGGGGTTAGACAAAATAATATGAACACCTTGATAAATGGCGGTTTTTATTCTTAATATGGAGTTGGTCCTCCTTTAGCGGCAATAACAGCTGCAATGCGTCGGGGAATTGATTCATACAGCTTTTGGACAGTGGCTAGAGGAATCTTGAGCCATTCTTCGAGCAAACCCTGCTCCAGTTCCTGCAAAGACGCCGGCGGTGGGAATCGACTTCTGACCTGCTGCTCCAACTGACACCACAGATGCTCGATAATGTTAAGATCCGGGGATTGTGGAGGCCAATCCAAGCGTTCTTCTTCACTAACATGCTCTTCAAACCAGTTTTTAACGACCCAGCGGTGTGGATTGGTGCATTATCATCCTGGAAGACGGCGCCGCCATTGGGAAACAGCGTTTGGACCATGGGATGGACCTGGTCAGCCAATATTGACAGATAGACCTGGGCGTTAACCCTACCATGCAGTACTACAGCTGGGCCAAGAGTATTCCACGATATTGCTGCCCAAACTATCACAGATCCGCCTCCATGCTTAACGGTTGGGGTCAGGCAGTCGGGGTCATAAGCATCTTTAGGCTGTCTCCAGACGTAAACTCGACCGGAACATGGAAATAGCGTAAAGGAGGATTCGTCGGAGTAGACTACATTCTTCCACCGGTCCAATGACCAATTCTTATGGTCATTACACCATTTTCTGCGCCGCTCAATGTTGATGTGCGAAAGGAAGGGTTTGGCAATTGCAGCCCTCCCATGGTATCCAGCTCCATGGAGCTCGCGACGTACAGTTCTGGTCGATACCGGGCTTGCAAGATGCTGGTTAAGCTCTGCAGTCACTTTTGGAGCTTTGGTCTTATGGTTCTTTGTCACAATGCGCTTTAGCACCCGGCGGTCTCGATCACACAGCTTCTTCTTGCGTCCACTATTGCATTTGTTGGTGCTTGTCTTTCCATGGTTTTGGTATGCAGACATGACCATAGAGACAGTTCCTCTGGATACATTGAACATCTGAGCGGTTTTCGTCACCGATGCACCAGCCATCCGCGCTCCGACAATTTGCCCTCTTTGGAAGTCTGACAGGTCTTTCATAACTGCTAATTCATAATTCACTCAGATCTGTAAAAACAACGTGAGGGTTATAACATGACGTATACACTCTCTGTTACGCATTTAAATAGGTTTGCCAGTCATTTGACCGTTTACTTTGTGTCTGTTATTATTTATTTGTCGGGTTCAAATCCCAGCTGAGCCGTGAACGGCCAAATTCTAAAGGGCCAGTTCTATCTGAAGCCCAAGTTAAGCTAAATTAAAACTTACGGATTTGAGATCCTATTAGGTCCTACCTCAGGGTAACCTCAGGGTTGCTGACTCGATGCGGGCCTACCTTAGACCTTAGTTACATGAATTTTAATGTAAACAAAAAGGGTACTATTTATGGTCTTCTTTCTCAACCTTGCAACAACAACGCAACCTGGACTATTGCACGGTGCAACAATCTTGTATCTAAACAACCAAACTGAATTGCAAGAGAGCTCTCTACAAGACCACACCCTGTACGTACGACATCCCACAAACGAGTAGAAAAGACGCGCAGCGTCCCAAACACTGATGCCACAAGAGCCCAAAAATGCTAGCTCTAAATTAAGTTAATTTTTCACTAACCTTACAATTATGAGATGGATATATATACACCTTAACTTAATATATACAAGCAATGCTGCATCAATCAGCTTAGTCATCATATCGCCTTGGGACAACAATGGTTCTTCCTCTTCTAGATTTTCTAACACTCCCCACCGAAGAGGCATTGTTGTCATTACCTTCCGCAAGGTTAGCCAAGCCTTCTCCATGAGGCTGTAACTCAAATGTTTCATCTTGACTATCTGTGTTTTTGCTGATTTCTAAAGCATAGAGTTTTTGTATAGGTCTCTTTAACTTTCCTCCTGAAGTCTTTACCAGTGCAGACCTAACTAAATTGTCTTTGCCAACAAACAACTCTTCAATTATGCCAAGCTTCCAGCATTGCCTTGGTCTTTCATCCCCAATCATTATCACGTCTCCCACCTTGATACAATTTGCATTGGAGCCCTTTATCTTGCCTGATGGGTAATAATTGAGTTCTGGCAAGTATTCCATCTGCCACCTCTTCCATAACTGATCTTGTAGCTCTTCAAGGTACCTGAACCGTCTGGTTAACTCTCCTTGAGTGCTCTGGATAGGCTGCAAGTCTTCTGGCACACTGGGGCTTGATGTTAATCGTTTACCACAAAGAAAATGATTTGGTGTCAATGGCTCTGCATCCTGCATACTGTTGTAAACAAAAGTGATAGGCCTACTGTTCACCATTGCTTCTACTTCACATAAAACAGTGCAGAATTCTTCTTTGCTCAAATGAGCATTAGCTAAAAGTTTCTTTAATGGACACTTTACACTTCTCACTAGCCTTTCCCAAAATCCTCCCAACCATGGTGCTCTCTCAACAATAAACTCCCACTGTACCCCTTGGTGTGAAAGGTAGGATTGGAATCCTTCCTCTTTTAGCAAGGACCAAATTTCTTGGAGTTCCTTTGCAGCCTTTTTGAAGGTTTTTGCATTATCCGATATGATTTTATTTGGGAAACCCCTTCTGTTCACAAACCTTTTAAAGGCCAAAAGAAATACATCACTACTTAAGTTGCTTACCAACTCCAAATGGATTGCTCTGGTGGTAGCACAGGTGAAAAGACATATACAGGGTGGGCCGTAAGTTTCCATACATAGGAAAAATTAAACGTTTGTTTTTATGTTTCAGATACCCTAAGAATATGCGTTTGACGTAAGATCTTGTTTACTGATGAAGCAAATTTTTACGTCAATGGAGAGGTTAATCGGCAAAACATACGTTATTGGAGTAATGCTAACCCTAACTGGCTGAGTCCGACGAAGATGCAAGGTGCCGGTAAAGTGATGGTGTGGGCCGGGATATGGGGTGACAGAATTATTGGACCAATTTTTGTCAGTGGAAATCTTAATGCCGAAAGGTATCTTAACATGTTGCAAGAAGAGATTTTCCCATCCCTGCTAAACGAGGAAGGTAACTTCCCAGTTTACTTCCAGCAAGATGGAGCGCCACCTCATTATGGTCTTCACGTGCGTCGGTATTTGAATCAGCAGTTTCCGGATGCTTGGATTGGTCGGCGTGGTCCTGTGGAGTGGCCTCCCAGATCCCCAGATCTCACCCCCCTTGATTTCTATCTTTGGGGGCACTTGAAGGCCATGGTGTATCAGGAAAAGATACGAGACATAAATCATCTAAAGGAACGTATCACCAACGCCATTACAAGCATAACGTCAACTGTGCTAATGCGTGTTCATCAACAGTCGGGAACACGTATTGAAATGTGTTTTCAAAACAATGGCAACCATGTAGAGCATATTATATAAATAAAAATGGTTGTCCATAAAAAAATGTTTATTTTTCCTATGTATGGAAACTTACGGCCCACCCTGTATAACCTTTGTTAGACTCCCCTCGCTCATACACATAGACTGGCCCTGCAAAGTCTACTCCCACTACATCAAATGGGGCAGTATAGACACACCGTTCTCTTGGAAGTGGAGCCACCTTTTCATAATAAGGCTTTGCACTCCAACGCTTGCAAACCACACATTTATGCAATACCTTTTTCACTACTTGTCTAATTTTGGGAATCCAAAATTGTTGTCTAATCTCTATTATCACTTCTCTAACTCCCTCATGTAACAGCTTATGATGAGTATCCAGGATCAAAAGGCCCACAAAGTGCCCCCAGAAGGTAGCAAAATTGGATGTCTTTTCTCCTCTGGAAGCCCAGAAAACTGTAGTCTACCTCCTACTCTCAATAAATCCTGATCCAAAAACACATCCAAACCCTTGAGCGCAGAATGTGTTGGTAGAACCTGTAATGGATGGCTGGTGAGCAATTCTCTCTCTTCACCAAATTTTTCCTTCTGCATATATACCACCCAGTATTTCCTGGCTTGCTGAATCTCATT
>JAJOZX010007626.1:210000-224857 GCA_023014485.1 Bathynomus jamesi | reverse complement strand
ATATATAAATTAGTATCCGATGAAACCCAAACACTCCACCCAATTATCGCCCCATTTCCTTATTGCCAACTTGAAGTAATGTATTTGAAAAATTGTGTAAATAAACTTACTAAATTCTTAATCAAATACAATACTTTAACTAAAACACAATTTGGGTGTAGAGGTGACCATACAACGGAAGATACCATAAACACGCTCTGTGCATCAGAACTTAAATAGCAAAAAACACACCGCCTTGCTCTTCCTCGACTTGTCAAAAGGATTTGATACACTTTCGCATAAAATCTTATTGAATAAACTTCACATATACAAAATAAGAGGAAATATCTTCGATTGGTTTGAATCATATCTGTCAAATCATCATCAGTACACCAGATTAAAAGATAATTTATCTGACAAGATGCTAACTAGTAGAGACCCACAAGCTCTATTCTTGGCCCTTTACTATTTCTAATTCACGCTAACCACATTAAATTGCGTACAGTACGCAGATGATACCACACTTACTTTTTCCCATCACAACGCAGACTTTCTGATTAATGAAACGAACAAACAATTAGAAAATGTGTCTAAATGGATGTGTGCTAATAAACTTTTATTGAACCTGACAAAGTCATTTTATATGATCATTACCACAAAACATATTAATACAAACTGTCAAATAAAAATTGGGAATACTTCTCTTGCAAGGCTGAATGAGGTTAAAGTATCTGGCATTAATTTAGACGAAAAACTAAATTTCAAAACTCACGTATCATACAACATATCAAATCCAAAATATCAAGATTCTCTTCATATTATTTAAACTAAAAACAACCCTGCCTCAAAACGCACTCTTTACCCTATATTATTCTTTCATTCATCCACATTTATTATATTGCATTACAACATTGGGTACCTCACAGAAATATATAAAACATCCTTTGGAAGTAATTCATAAAAAATGTCTGCTAACTCTCGAATAATGACAACAGACAAAGGCACACTTTTCCAATGTTTACAGAGCTAAATATTTTAAAACTAAATGACTTATACAAATTCAATGTTGCTGTCAATATGTTAAAAGTTATGAATAAAATCAACATACATCACCCACTCAAATAGCAATCAGCCCCCATCAAATACTCCATCGTTATAACACCAGACTGCTCAGTGATTTTACACACAAACCTAACTATACAGTATAAACTTCGCAAATCACTGAAAAAGAACTTCATTAACTCCTACTCATGTATAAGTTCACTACTGCCATTTTTACCATAGTAATGAAGTTTCCATTTTATAATCAATTATTTAAAATATGCTAATTTCATTAAGCACCTCTAATTTCGTAATCTATTCTTTTTGGTTTTTATTTAGCATAATTTATTTCCTACTAATTATACAATTAATTATTTAATTTAAAATTATGTAACATTTCGTAAACTTTATATTGTATTTATTATTATTGCTATTATTATTATTTTTGTTGTCTCTGCAATTAGCTAACTTCGCCGCTACTCTCTTACTTTTGCGGAATAGTCTTCTCTTTTGCCTCTCTAGCCAGTTCCTCTTTCCTTTTGGGTGTGCTTTCGGAGCATATTTTTCTAAAATTCTCAGCGTCTTTTCGTCCAAGGTTATTAGCATTTCCTCCGTTGTTTTATTCTCTAAAACTGTTCTCCACTCTATTTGGGCCATGTGTGATCTGATTTCTTCCCAATTTATGGTCTTGGAGTTTAAGTTAAAGTTTAAGTTAAGTTAAAGTTATGTGTATTGTCTTTTAATGTTATCGCCATATTTGTTGATAACTCGATTATGTTGTGGTCTGAGATAATGGTTGGGGTTATTTTTATATCCGCAATCAAGTTCGTGTTATTCGTGAATACCAGATCTAGGCAGTTATTTTCTCTGGTATTTTCTGTTATCTCCTATGTCAGCATAAACTCGTTTGTGAGAGCCATCAGCATTTTTGTTTGCTCCTGGTCCTCTTTTGTGTCCTCCTTATCTTGCTCTATAAATATATTTTCACCCACCTTTTTGTATTTTATAAATGGGAAATTAAAATTGGAAATTAAAATGTTAGGGGATAGAGAGTTTACGGACTTTATTAGGGTTCTGATACCATCAATGGCATCCGAACATTTTTCGGTTGGAGAGTTTGAAGGTCTATAGACGACTATCAGTACCACGTTTAGTTTCTCTATTTTCACTGCAAGGGTTTCTACGAAGCTGTTGGATTTACTTATTACCGTCTCTGTCATATGTCTTTCATGTATATAAATAGCACAGCCACCTTTACGTCTCGCTGTTCTATCCGCTCTTAGTAAATTGAATCCATCGATATGCAATTCTTTCTTATCGATACAGTGTTCGCAGTTATCGCAGTTTCCTTGGCAATCTTTAAGATGTGTTCTGTGAGGCATGCGATGTCCACCCTTGTTTCATCCATAAAACCTTTCAAGTACGAAACTTTGTTTAGTGAGTTGTTCGGTTTTATTCCTTGAATATTTGCCAGAACAATGTTTATATTCTTTGTTTGGCATTTGCCCCTTGTGCATTTAAGATCGTTGTCCTTTGGTTTCGCATGTTTTGTAGCCTCGTGGTCCTCCGAGATGGATCCGTTCCCGCCTACCTGTTCTGGTAGCTTCTTGCCACGAAGCGGTCCGGCTTGAGGGTTCCCATCTGTGTCAGCTGCAGGCTTGGGTTCAAGTACTTTTTCTCAAGTACAAGTAAGTACAAGTACTTCAGGAATTTGAGAAAGTAAGTACAAATACAAGTACTTAGTATAGAAAATTTGGTAAAGTAATTCCAAGTACTTAATTGTCAAGTACAAGTACAAATACAAGTACTTTCGTGGAAGAAAATGAAATTTATCCTTATTTGTTTACAATTCTATTGTTATTCGCAAAAAATGAACGCAAACCCTATCACAAAGCCCCTGTAAACATCACAAGGCTTACAGTTACACCAATAATACTGTACAAATAAGTAATGTTTCCTTTAAGCATGACCTCAGTGACACTAAATGCCTCACCTGAGAGTAAGTTGGTTCGAAACATGAAAGTGAATATGTTAAACCTAGTTTAAATGTAAATTTGTTCCATATCCTGAGGCAATGATGCTTGTTATCACAAGTATTTCTAAATTAAGTGAAATAAAAAAACAATGATGAAACTGAATCAATCAATTGCAGTAGCGGATCTAGGATTTTCGAAAGAGGGGGGGGGGGGCGGACCTTTACATATGTAAAAATTGCGCGAAAATAATGTTTAATTATATATAAATATAATTACATACAGTGGAATTAAAAATACATACAGTATATTAACCCTTTAAGCACCAGCAGGCAAATTTTTAGCGTTTACTGAAATGTAATTAAAGACCAGGTTTCTGGTAGTAAATATTGGAACTAATTTGATTGACGTTATCTAATCCATCCGTTCAAAGTATTACCTGAATCAGTCATTTAGAGAGAGGAAGATCGTGAATGTGAATACTACGCAAAGGGTTTACGAGCACATTAACCTTGTGTCTACAAATGCTTACACCATTAATAAATAAATACGTAAAGCTGAAAAGCATAATTTAATTGAATATACGAAGGGAAATATTTTCATACACAGTTTCTAAAAATAAAATTGAAAAGTAAGTTGCGATGGTATTTAGAAGGGTGCTGTTGGTATTTTTATAACTTAAAAAAGTATGCACGTTTTTGCTTTTAGAAATTAAAAAATTTATTATAAAAAATAAAATATTTGGAAGGGACGCCAAGATTGACCAAAAAGGGGGCCAAATTGACAAAAAGGGACGCCAAATTGACCAAATGGGGGCGGCCCTCGTCCCCCCGTAAATCCACTAGTGATCGACTGGTTGCAAAAAGTAAACTCAAGCACTTCACAAGGCTCATATATCCATCACATGGACCATAGTCATAATAATAATAATAACAATAATAATAATAATAATAATGTATTCATAACCAAGAAGTCAGTGACACTCAATGCCTAGCCACCCTTTTAACTCTGCACAGGATGTCTTACTCTTAATTTATTTTAATTTCATAACGATGCATCTACATTATTTGTACGTGTGATCATTACACTTCACAAACATGACTGTTTCAAAGTTATCATCAGTCATACGGCACTCATTACCAATTTCGTCGAGATTCATTACCAAATGTAGCTTTTCATTATCAAATGCTTGAAGTACTTGAAAAATACTTGAAAGTACTTGAATGTTTTCAAGTACATTTCATCAAGTACAAGTAAGAGTACAGATTATTCTGAAATTTCAAGTACAAATACAAGTACAAGTACCTAAAAATTGGTACTTGAGTACTAAGTACAAGTAAGTACTTGAACCCAAGCCTGGTCAGCTGCATGTGCTGTATAAGACTTAGCAGCCGTATTGTGTCCGAGATGTTGAAAAAATTTTGTTTGCTACTTGTGTTTAAAGAGTTTTGTTTGCTATTTGTGTACATATTTTTTTCTTTCACATTCCTCCTGTTGTCATTTGAAACTTGTCCTTTGTCCTTTGAACTTGTCGGGGGATGATGGTAGTAGCATTTTCTTCCGTACAGGCAGGTCTTGCAAATGTCCGGATGATAGAATTTGCAGTTTCCACCGAATTTGCAGTGACCATTATTGTAGAAGTAGTTGCACAGGGGAGGGAATTATATATATATAATGGGAAATTTTATATATATATATATATACTGGAACATGGGAATTCCCATATATGGCACATGGGAATTATATATATAAATATATATAAATATATATATATATATATATAATATATATATATATATATATATATATATATATAATATATAATAATATATATATATATAATATATATATATATATATATATATATAATATTCCTAAACAACTGAACTGAACTGAAATGAATGAACAACCTTTATTGATAAAATATATCGTTTTATAGTTTTTGTTTTAACATAAATAATTGGGAAATTATACTATTTATTTTATTCAATTAGGCCCTTAGGCTTTAGGCTTTAAGGGGCTCTTAATTAAAAATTAAAAAGTTTTAATTATGAATTAATAATACATAAATCATGAATAAGAATTATTAATTAGAGTATGTATTAATTTTAAGTTATTGAAAATGAAAATGAATGAATGAAAATGAAAATGAAAAGGTTTATTGGCAGACTATAGTCCATATGACAAATATTATTAATACAATGACAGTTCATATACTAAGGATAGAAATATATACAATTGATTAGAAATAATACTGCACTGTCGAAGTTAAGTGGAGCTACAGACAGACGTTTTCGTACCAAGAAGTCCATAGCTTAGAGGATAAATGGCAGGACTCATGGATAGCTTGGATGATCGGGTTGGTTGATTTTTTAATTCTTTGCATTAGACTGTGTTGAGCACGTCTTGTTACCTCCGGGAAGCTCGGGACATTGCGGGTAGCAAACATTTGCGAAGCTGAGCATCTCGGGGGTAATTTATGTAAGAGTCTAAAAGACCTGTTGTACAGCAAATTTAGGGTTCTGCCAGAACCTTTTTTATAATTCACCCAGAGTTGCTGACCGTATATATTACTGCAGAAAGTACGAAAGAGAGTGTCTTTAGCTTCACTTGTACAGAACGAAAGTTCCTTATGGTCATATTCGCTTTAGCACACAGGCTTCGAGATTGTTTTCTTATATCCGAGTCATCACTCAAGGAGCTGGTAATAGTTTGACCCAAATACTTAAACTCTTGTACTTCCTCAATTACTTCACCATTCATTTTAAACCTTATATCAGCTGGCTGATTACAGCTTTTAGGATGAAATTGCATAACCTTAGTTTTTGTAACATTAAAAAGAATATCATGTTTCTGCGAATACACTTCGCAGACTTTTAGTAGCCGATCCAGACCTTTAACAGAGGGACTTATTAACACCATATCATCGGCATAAACTAAGTTATTTATCCTTGTGTTATCTATACAACATCCACTGTTGCCTCATTAAGTGAAGCAATTAATCCGTCAATATACACATTAAACAGCATAGGGGAGAGCAAGGAGCCTTGTCTCACCCCGCAAGAGGAGCCAAAACACTCGGATAGTACATTGCCCCACCTAACAGTGAAAGATTGGTGGGAATACCAAAATTTCAATAAATTTAATATGTACATGGGAACCTTCCTGTCTTCTAGTTTTGCAAATAAAATATTGTGGTTCACCCTATCATATGCCTTACTTATATCAAGGAAACAGCTATAAATGGTTGAATTACTGTCAATGTATTTAGATATTGTTTCTTTAAGTACATAGATACACAGGTCAGTTGAGTGGGACCTTTTAAAGCCAAACTGATTAGGAGATGTCCATAGGAAATCATTTAATCGGAGTAACAAGAGTTTTTCTAGTAGTTTCGAGAAGCAGGAAGCGACAGCAATAGGCCTGTAATTATTGCTGGACAGAATGTCTCCGTACTTATTTTTGACCAGGGGCAAGATATATACCCTCATGAACTCTGCAGGGATATAGCTATGAGCAAGCATGGCTGATAGGAGCAATGATATATGCAGACATACTACGTCATTTGCATATTTTAAGTGCTCATTCGATAAGTCATCTACCCCTGACGCAGAACCAGTCTTTAACTCTTTAATTAACCTCTTTACTTCAGAAAATGATATCAAATATTTTCCCTTGTCCCTCCCACAATCGTTTCGCTGCAATCTATCTTAAGATTATCCCTACTCACACTGTTAAGAATGTTAGAGTAGTGGTTTTTCCACAGCTTTGCAATTTCATCCTCCCCCGACACCCCATCGATTGTCGGAGGGAGGACATTTTTGACACCCGTTTGATTCTTAACAAATTTCCAAAATTTGTTATTATCGTTATTTATGCGAGCTTCACAGGCTTTTGATGCTCGAATAGACTCTTCTTCCTGTTTACATCGCCTTATGGCCGCCTTATACTGACCCCGACTTCTACACATATTCATGTATACTGGTCCTAATCTGGGTCTACCATGAAAGCACCACAAATCATAGGCGTCTTT
Source organism: Bathynomus jamesi (assembly GCA_023014485.1). NCBI lineage: Eukaryota > Metazoa > Arthropoda > Malacostraca > Isopoda > Cirolanidae > Bathynomus > Bathynomus jamesi. Next base: position 217,831 of record JAJOZX010007626.1, on the reverse strand, counting down.
CGATTCCCTCTTCAGGGGGGCAATAAAATCATTCCATCCAGGAATAACCTTAGTATGATAGTTGTAAGATTTAATCAGGGGCTTCCTGCTTCTCTTAACAGGGATATTATCTTACTATAATACCTATCTATGAGTTTACAGTGAGAATCATTTGAGCAAGGATTATTACAGGCAAGGTGCAAAATTTCTAAATTATTAAAGAGGTGACATGTTCTGTCTTTGTATTCTATTCTCTGCTGCATATTAACATTGGACCAATCGACGCGATTATTCTTACCTATTGAGTTCTTGTTAAGTCGTGTTGCGCATAAATTGGTAACGTTAATTAATATTTCTAATGGTCTATGATCAGAAAGAAGGAAATCATGCAATATGAACTCTAACAATTCGATCCTTTAGATTATTACTAGTGAGACAATGATCAATCCACCTGGTGGTACCACTCATATCGCTAACGTATGTAAAATTACCACTGGCTACCCCTAATACATCTACATCACTTATACTTAAATTGGCCGACTCGCACATGTTACCCAATTCTACAAAGAATTCCGAGTTCACATGTGCGTTAAAGTCCCCCATTATTATACAGTGAGAATATTTGGGGTTATCTGATAATGACTTAATTTTGTACAGCAAATCAATGTATTCATCTAGATTACTGCCGTTGTTGTATGGTAAATAGCAGTTTACAATTAATATGCAATCATTGTTCACTTGTAATTCAATGCCTAACAACCTTACATTATCGCTTGTTAAAAATCTTATATGTTTTGACAAATTTTTCCTTATAAGAAAGCAACACCACCAAAAGGCCTACCGTACATTAATTCATCTGACAAGTCTACTGCTGATGACGCATGGTACATAAAGTCATCATGGATGGTAGAGAGGAATTTTAGCTCTTGCTTAGGTAGCCAGTGCTCCTGCAGGAGTATCAAATCTGCACTGTCGCAGATTTTATGAACATCTACAGTTGAATTCCTCACTGACCTTACATTATATGAGACTATTTTCAACAAGTTATCCGCCATGACTGATAGAAAATTTATTATTAGTAAGATTATTATTATTATACACAGTACAACTTTCAGGCATTACCGTTAGGGCGCCTATTATTATTATTATTATTATTATTATTATTATTTTGCCTGTTATCAAATCTCCTGGAAAAGTGAATAAACTCCTTAACAATAATACCGTCTGGCCATTGACTCATATTATACGGGTTGAAATGCGCATTTACACCTTTAATTATTACTTTAAAAGAGTTATAATACGGAGATTTCGTGTTTAGTTTATTAACTATCATATACTGTGTTCACCAATGACTTCTTCATCATGTGTCGAATATCGCTTGCCTCGTTCGAGAGCTGAATTCGCGACACAAAGGGTGAGATTCCTCATCGGTGGCCTCGCCGCGGAGACCGGTTGAGGAACCTTGGGAAGGCGCCTGTTAACAGTTACCCACCCGTCCTCTCCCTCGATCTCCCTGAGGCAGGGTTCGCCTGCCTGGGGGATGGGTGGCACAACCTTTGGGGGATAGGAGGCCCCTCCCTTACTCTGTGGCTTGGTGAGGGTCTGTTAGCGGTGTTTATACCTGACGGCCGCGCGTGCCCTCCTTCTTCGGTGGGAGAGGGGGGGAACTGCGCCGAGCGAGGCGTAATCGAACACCTCTCCTCTGCAGTGGGAGGCAGGAAGAGGGCAATGATGCCTCGTCTCTCATTGGACCGTCCCTGTTCCTCATTGTGAATCGGGAGCAGGAGTCCTTTCCTGAACGGGAGGGGGTTGACCGCTACCCCTGCATGCTGCGTTTCCACCCCACTTCAGGGGGGAGTTGGGGAGGGGATTTCGTTTCCCTCGCCCGACGCGCTTCTTGGAGATCTGGCTTGCTGAACTACTTCCGAGTAACTGGGCTTTGGGAGGAGCGTCTCTTTCAACGCATCTAACTCTGACCGGAATTGTTCTAGCGAAATCGCGTTTTTCTGATTTGACACCACGTGTTGGGTTTCAGTTCAGTTCATCGACTTTTGTACCTCATTATACTGTTTGAGGAGCACCGAGACGTTACGTCACCCATAGAGATTACCGGTATTCTATGGAAGTTAGTAACGTAAAAGGTAATATTGTTCTCATTATCCCGGAGGGTCGACACTTTATTTATAATGTCTTTTATTATTATTATTATTATTATTATTATTATTATTATAGATATAGAACAAACACAAAATCATTATTGAAGGTATGATACCAATACTATACAAAGAATCTGATTTAATTGTGAGAACCCCAACCCTCCTAATATTCTTGGGAGGTAAAGTCTAATTATGCACTGATTTTTGTAGACAAGTTTGTGCCTTGTGTGCATGGAATAATTTTCTTGTACACGTGTCTAAACTATTTATCTCAAAAACAATCTATTATTCCAAAACCTCAAGTTAATGCAGTTGTTGTTGGTATGTTGACTGCAAGTATTTTATTTCTAGTGTTCACCAGAAGTCATAAATTTCCTTTTTAACCAGTGAATATATTCCTTTGACAACTTTTCACTCATTTTATTTTCTACTTTCTCTGACTCCTCTACTCCCAGGTATTTACGAGTTCTTTTCTGCTTTAGTTGACACATTTTGAAATAATTTATTTCTATGTTCTCTGCTTCAGTTCTTTCTCTCTTCAGATGGTTTGATGAGCACTTGTCAACCTCAAACTCCATGTTCTCTGAGAATATTTTAACCCCCTTAACTTACAACTGCACTTGTTTTTATTGGATGCATGAAGCTTTAAATCATTCATATAGAAAGAATGCAAAATTCTTGGGCTATTTGCTTCATGTGGCTTCATTTTTTATCCATTATTTAGGTTCTTTAGTAGTTGGCTTAAAAGTTTTAAGGCCAATACAAACAGTGAAGGAGATGGAGTCTTCTGAAATTCCCCCTTTTTGTTTTTACTCCATCAATGTTTATCACTCCCTTTTTGTGATTTAATATTATATTTGTCTCCCATTGTACCGTAACTCTTTAATAATTAATAATAATAACAAGTAAAAAGTTGGATGTTGTAGAGATAAACATGATAATAAATAACTTGGTCTATGCCGATAATATGGTATTAATAAGCCCTTCAGTTGAAGGTCTGGATCATCTTATAAAAATTTGCTAATTATATTCACAGAACCATGACATTAATTTTAGTGTTACTAAAACTAAGGTTATGCAATTCCATCTCAAAAGCTCTAATCAGTCAGCTGATATTAGTTTCAAAATGAGAGGTGAACCAATAGAGGAAGTACAAGAATTTAAGTATTTGGGTCAAATTATCACCAGCTCCTTCAGTGACGATTCAGACATAAGAAAACAATATCGAAGTTTCTGTGCGAAAACAAACAAAATTATTAGAAACTTCAGATTCTGGACGAGTGAAGCTAAAGACATTCTTTTTCATACTTTCTGCATTGATATCTACAGGCAGCAACTGCCCTTAGATATTAGTGCAGAAAAAAAAAGTTTTTTGCAAAATCCTAAATTTGCTTTGTAACAGATCTTTAGACTACTGCATAAGTTTCCAAGATGCTTAGCTTCATAATGTTCGCTAACCACAATGTCTAATTTTTCTTTTGTAGTTTCAGCTTTAGGTAATTATTTAGTGTTACCTTTATTGTTACTTTTTCATTACGTGTAGTTTTTAATTCCCTTTTTGGGCCTAATTTTTAGTTTTTAAATTTATTATTGTTTGATTAATCGTATCGTTTATTACCTTCATGAATATTGTAATTTTTTTATGGGATTTATCTGCTGTCAATAAAGCTTAACACTTTCATTATCATCATCATCATCATATATATATATATATATATATATATATATATATCATACAAACAAGAACTAAACATCTATTCTGGTTCATATATTCGTATTCTGTTCTCTGATTCTTTTTTAAAGAAAGTCTGCCATTCAGTATACCAGCATATTCGGGTTTTATGCTCCCATAAACAAAATCCTAGTTATCTCTCAAGTTTGGCTATTAATATTCTGTATTTGTAAACAAATTATATTGTTCGGCAATGAACTGAATCGACCAGATGGAGTTGCTTGCAAAGGAGTAAACTTAAAAGGGAGTATAATAGATGTGAATAGTGCGCGTGGCAGTTGTTGACAATAGAGATAATGCACGAGATCTTTTGATTCCTAATTTACCCGACCAACCTCGCAGAGTACCAGCAACGTCACTTCAGTTTTCGAGTTTCTTGTCATAACCTCGATTACATTCAAATTTTCTTCGTGGGAACAACAGAGAACCAGGTTTTAGCCGCCCTTGATCAAATTGTATCTGTATTCATATGAAAAAAGTTTCTGTTATAAAGATCATTGAACTTTACGAGAAATAAGACATAAATATGTTGTTATCAGAAAAAAAAAAAAATCTGCTTACACGCGCAACTGTTCAAAATAAACCAAAAATGTCTAAAAAATGTTGAGTTTTATTACTTGGCGCAGAAAATACATTCAACTGCAGACTTCATTAACATTAAAAAAAAAAAACGAAATCAATTTCAGAATTTAATGAAAACTTTTTTATGGACCCGAATTTCGTTTTTTTATTTTTTTTTTTTTAATACGCGGAAATGTTCGTGATATGAACCCCATAATTAAATTTTAGATTTAATCGAACACGGTTGTAATTACTTACTTGAATGCATACATTTTCCTTACCTTTTATTCAATATTTTTTTATCATACTGTACTCACTGAGAGCGTGTGTATATATATATATTATATTATATATCTATTATATGTATATATGCTTTTTTTTTATGGTACGCGTGGGTACGGCGTACCGGCACCTTTTTTTTTTAGAGGGACGTTTTGTCGGACGAAAATTTGATGACAATTTGGAATTTTTTATGAAACTCTAATTTTGGTGTTTTCATTTTTTAATTCTTTAATAATAATTTTAATTTTTATAACTTTAATAATAATTTTAATAATAATAAAGAGCGTCCATAAATGTTAAACATTCTGATTTTTATTATGTATTTTTGATTTTTATTATCAACTTTTTTATTAAAAGTTCATCACAAATTCAACAGAAAAGGGAGAGGGATGGGAGAGGAATTTTACAATTTATCAAGATATGAGTACCGACACCTCTTTTTTTCAGGGTTGGCAAAACCCCAGCAAAACCTCAAAACCAGCAAAAACCCAACTACCCAGCAAGAGACCAGTTGGGTTTTTGCAGGGTTTTGGGTTTTTTGCTGGTTCTTGCCAACCCTGCTTTTTTTTTTTACAAAAAAAGCACTGTATATATATATATATATATAGATATATATATATATATATATATGTTAAACACAGACCGTGCACGGTCTGTGTTTAACATATAATGTTCTCAGGGAACCATTCTGAGTTTGTATATATATATATATATATAATATTGGGCCCCATAAAAGGTGGACACCTTTTTTTCACCGTGCCAACCAAATGACAATTCGAGGGATATAAATGAAATAGAAATCATATTAAACCCTTCATATTAGTCGTAAAATGAGAAGTAATTTATTTAAATAGGATGAGTAGTCTTTTTACAAATTCAACAAAAACAAATTGAATAAAATATTAACGCTGTAGAAATGGTGTCTTGATTGAACTGGATTCCATGTTGTTAAAATGCTCTCACGAAGTTGATTGACACCCTGAATATTTTGTTTGTAAACTTTTTCAGCTAAACGTCCCTCAGTGGCGCACAAGGCTACAATAGGTCATTGATAATAATTGCGGACACATTGAACTCTCGCTGAGTTAATGTTTTGTACAATTTGGCACAGTATATATATAATATATATACATATCGTTGCCTTCTGGCCAATTGTAAATTCTGTTTATGATATATATATATATATATATATATATATATATATATATATATATCATAAACAGAATTTACAACTGGCCAGAAGGCAACGATATGAAATTTAACACTGAGAAATTTCAATTATTAAAATATGATACAAAGCAGGGAGGACTAAATTTCATGGAATATTATGCCCAAATGGACAGGAAATTCCAGGAAACTCTAATGCGAAAGATTTTGGAGTTACAGTAACTGACGACGATAAATTTGAAACAAAAATTAAGATAGCAGTAAACAAAGCAAAAAGACTAACTGTACAGATACTGAGAACCTTTAAAAGAATGATTCCCATGCTGAAAACAATGATCATACCCAAATTGGAGTAGTCTTAACTCCCTATATATATATATATATAAAAAAGACATTTATCAACTGGAAGGGATTCGAAGAACCTTCACAGCCAAAATCAATGGACGCAAAATACTAAACTACTCTGGAAAAATTACATAAATTAAATTTATATTCGCTGAAAAGAAGAAAAGAGAGGTACACCATTATTTACAAATGTAAACTAATAGAGAAACTAGGCCCTAATCTCACTTTGAATCCTATAACCATTCAAACAACAGTAGAAAGTAGGAAAGAAAGAATATGTCGTGTTCCCAAACAAAAGGTTAGACAGGGAACAGAAAATAATTCTAAAGCATCGTTTAACCATATGTATAGATGTAATCATAGTATTAATTGAGAGCGTTCTAAAGTCCTCGTTGAAAATAAAGACATAATAGATGGAATATTGTAGAGTGTACATTCATCTATTTTAAAAATAACTTCAATAACAGTTCGGGACGTACAAAATTGACCATATCTTGTTAAAATACCTTTTGCCCTTCATCAGTACTTGTTAACTTTTTTGCTAATCTCTTCTTACTATTTTGTTTATGCTGTACAAAGACATATGAGGGGTCCCGCGTCTTAAGGTACCTAAGCGCCAAAATTAAAATTCGCCAGAAATCTCCTCCAAAGTTCAGCAATATTCTCGCAATATTATCTGTTATTAATTGAGCTAGATTTAACAGGGGTTCTTAACCTTTTTCCTTAAGTGAGCAAATTTTTGGCACTTAATTACAGAGTGAGCAACATATATATAAAAAAAGCCTTTAACTTAAACTTAAAGTTTAAATTAGATAAATATTTAACTATTTAAATATTTCTTTAAACGCATGCAAACTTCATAATCCTTAATTAAAATTTTTAGGTATATTGAAAAACATCAATAAGTTCTAATTCTGCAGCTGTTATTTCCTTTTGTTTGAAAATTTGTGTCAGATCATCAATCTCGAAATTTATGTAGTTTGTCAATAATTGAAAGTTTGGTAGATGCTCTTTTAAGTGTTTGAACCTCTCTTCGAACTCGTCACTAATGTTTTCGAGTGCTTTTACTACGAGTGATGGACAGTTGCTAGCAGTTTCAGCCAAACATTTTTTAAGTTCAAGAAAATGATTAAGATTCTCCCTAGAAACTTGCCTCTGAAAAAGTTGGTTTTTTTTTAAATCCCTTAATTTCCTCGTATAAGGCAACAACAAAATTATTTTTTCCTCGCAACCTCAGATTTAAGTCGTTTAAATGGCTAAAAATGTCGACCATGAATGAAAATGTTATCTTGAAGTCAGCAGTAAAAATTTCAGGAAAAATATTATCCTTTTTGCTTTGCATTAGAAAAGCAGGCTTTGTTCGTGAGCGACATTTGCCCATTTGAAGAGTAACATGTTGCTCGCGAACGACAGGTTAAGAACCCCTGATCTAGAACGTTAATTTTTGGCTAAATTAAAGTTCTAAGTATGCTAATGAAGATGTTGATGAGTTTTTGGAATAGATTTTCATATTTTATATATATTTTTTTTAATTTTTTGATTTTCTCATTATGACGAACTTTGAGTGCGATTTCTGGCACAGAATGATTCCATTGACTTTTCATCACTA